>JAQFZW010000084.1:0-123356 GCA_034687055.1 Heteromurus nitidus | reverse complement strand
CTAGCCAGAAGCCACACATTTATGAACAGTTTTATTTGTAGTGCATGAATTTACTGCGCAAGGGCTAAAGCTGATAGATTCATCACCACACTTTCTTTCGCCAAATGTTCACACCTTCCCGTCCCGTATCTGGAGGGTGGAAATAGCAAACACTTTTCCAACCTGTCATTAATCATTGCCACTTTTAGTTGCCTTCTTAATACGCATCTGTCATCTACTCTCTCTCTCCTATACACTGTGTATGGTTATACACGTGATGAAAGCAATTTTCAGGATGAGCTTAAACACATCTCTCTCTCTCTCCTCTCCTCCTATAACATCTCATTAAGAGTGCCTTTTCTCTCCCCCTTTGATGTTTGTTTATAGGTCTGTTGGAACAAGAGACGCCCAGTCATAAAGCAGATCCGGGAGTGACGGCTTTAAAGAATTTCTACAAAAGCTGTATTAACTTCACCAATCCTGATGAAAACGAGCTGAGTAAGTGGAAATGGCTCTACCTAATCTACCCTAAAAAATATGCTTTCCCTAAATAGAACTGAATCTACTCATTCAGATGGTGTATATGTATACTTTCCCTTCGTAGTAATTTAACGTGTATGCGAACTTTTGGTTTCAATAACCTAACTTTTCTTCTTCTAATTCCTGTTACGTGTTTGCGGTGAAAGCTTTTTTTGTGGATTTGGTTTTGGGAAATACGCATTCTTTGGTATGGTGCCACGATACCAAAAAACCAGAGTGCAAACTTTTCGTAACACATTCGTAGAAATGGAGGGGTTTTTAAGGGATACACAAGAGTTTTTCGATTCTGTTGAATCTTTACCCCTACAAAATCTCTCACACCTTCTTCTGCCACCATTCGCACTACTGCCTCCACACACACACAAAACCGTGTGTATTTAGTAGTATTTGCTCCTTTTTGTGTCTAGTTTTAGACCTGTTGGACACTCTCGGTGGCTACAAGACACCGGACCTCTGGTCCGATAGTAACTTCGATCTAACCGAGGCAATCGTGAGATTTCTTCAAGTGAACGCAGCCCCGCTGATTGACCTGACGCTGGATATAGATGCCAAAAATAGGGAGCGCTATGCCCTCATTGTCGAGCTGCCAAGACCTACAAGCCTAGTGCCAAATTTATTCCGACCACCACGTCAGGATGATGACCTGATGCATGTAAGCATATTAGTATGCATAATGTACACCTCTCCTCATTCTGACTTGTAATCTAAAACATGGCTCTCACACACATACACACATTTCCTTCCCCAAAACTCCATGTTCTCTCCAGTCAGGAATGCTAATGAAGAAATATCGCAGGCTTGTCACAACTAATAATTTTCTTCTTCTTCTTCTTCTTCTTGTTCCTCTTCTATTTTCACTCCTGATCCGGATATAGAGTGAACATGCATACCAGAGTTTACTGGAAGACGCTGCCGAAGAAATGGCACCCGGCCTTTTCAACGCAACTTCCCACCACTCCAGCTCAAAACATGGTGAATCGAATGGGTCGTCTGGAAGCAGCACTGTGGATAGACAGGCCTTGTACAAAATGATCAAAGTAAATATTTTACTTTCATTCCATCTAATCCAACTATACTCCTACTAAACATATATACTATAACACCCACGCGCATTAAACCCTTCTCAGATAGAGATACTGAGATAGTCCCCATGTCTTCCTCTCTGTAATTTTCGCTAATACCAAAAGCGTGTTTTATGTGGCGGTGACAAAATGCATGGGCGTTCAGTGACAAATGAACTGAGCCGACACTCACAGTTGTGCTCTCTACAACCATTCCACTCTCCATTACCGAAAATTCTATCGAGACGTATTTTTTTTGTAGTGAAGCTGTCTTGCTGGAACGGGGAAGAAAAATGATATAAGCTGTGGAATGTGTCAATAATTAATGAATCCCTGTCACTGCTCACCTTAACTAACGTCTTCTTTTCTCCCCTTTTTTCATGTTCCCAATTGGAGGAACATCTCCATGATGTTGACTTATTGTATAAGAATTTTTTTACTAGAGTGAGTTGAACGAGTGGTCTCACAGTAGTTGATCTTCTTGTTTTTTAACCTACTTAAAACGAATATCTCTTTCTCTCTCTTTCTCTCCAGGACAGTATAGACGGGAAGAAGAGGGAGCATCTGAAAACGCTAGTTCGGAAAGTTGGTCATTTGCTGCGAATGAGTGAGATGGAGATCCTTTCGGACAGTCATGACGTTGCTCTGATCGCCGCAAACATTGAAAAGGCAGGTAGAATTTTTCCTTCATTTTGTTCTCGATATCCAATCCACAAATACAATTTGTTTTATGGGAGAAAACACGAGAAGCTTAAATGGAATGAAAAAGTGTATACAAGAATATCTCTCTCTCTCTGTCAATACATTTATAATGATTCAGCCCGGACTCTCCTGACGTTCATTTGCGTGGTTGGTTGAACACAATGTGCTCTTATTCGGAAGGGATATGCGCTGAATTAATGTATTTACAGAGAAAATACGGAAAATACCCATGTTTAGCTTTAGCACAATAAATATTTATAAATATAAAGGTTCGCTTTTGTCTTGGTCTCAGGATTCAGCAGAACTCCGCTGAGCTCTTAAGTATAATGAACTGCACTGGTGAAAGAAGAGAAAACTTTTTTCATTTTCTCCATTCCCCTCCCAAAGACCCAAAAAAAACTACGAAACCTGAAGAAAAAATGTTCAATACACAATAAATGTACCTACTAAAAGCAGCTTACTTCCATTCCAGTTGTTAACCCTCTTCCGAGATTTTTTTCTTGGTCTTCGGGTTTGTTCTAGTGAATTCTAAATGGATTTTCGTGGTGAAATCTCTCGACTTTTTTCAGCGAAGAAACCTTCTTAGAAAATGGTACTCATTTGCATAATATCGCCTTTATTTTCGTAGGAGAGTAAATGTAATGCTACTTGTTTTTGTTAACTATTATCGTTGCCATTAATATTTAGATTCAGTTGCGTATAAAAGATTAATTGAATAAGAAAACTCGGAGAGGGGAAATCCCTGGATGCGATTATGATAACGAGAAGATGAGCCTCTTGCCAGGAAGAACATTAGTTTTGCATGAGATGAGAAGGTTAGTTTTCGCCACTGCATGAATATTTTTTTTACAACAATGGAATATTGGCAATTGGCATCCTTTTAACAGAGATTACGTTTTAATATTTAAAAGAAATCGTGGGAGAGAAATTCGATCCGATTAGGGGGAAAGTTTAAAGAAATTTGAATGCGAAAAAGGAAAGGAAATTTTTGCTGAAATTTAAAGTTTGAAAATACATCATGTAAACATTTATTTTGCGTACATACATTTTTTGCACAAAAAGTTGGAAAGTTCGATAAGTCTCCTTTTTGTTCAACTTCAACTTGACAAGAAAAATACGATTCGGGCTTTTTCTAAAATGCAGAAACCTTTTTAAAGTAGGCCGTTCCAAGAGGACGTGTACTCCATTTTGGAACAAAAGGAAATAAAAAATCCTCTCCTTAGAACTTTTTTTTGTGAAGAAAAGTTCTCTTGCAGTTTTTTCTTCGTTTTGGGTGTGTGCTAACTTCATTCATTATCCTTCACCCTTTGACTTATCAATACGTAACGTAATTCCTTTTCGAAAGGAAAAACTAGAAGACTATTATATGTTCTAGATTTTTGGAATCTAAGAATGTCCATATTACATAGGCCCAGTCGTAGTAGTGCCTGAACCTGAATGGACATGTGCATACACAAGTTCTCAACGTAATCGGATTTGACATTGTGTGCTGTTTATACTAGACATATCTCTTAATTCTTTTGTCGTTGATATTTTCTCTAGTTTAAGTTATCCATCCATTTCCCTTTTATAGCTCGGATTTTCTATGCAACTTGTGCGATTTCGCTGCGTGTGTCCCATAATTATAAGGCTTTTCTGCGTAGGATTTTCGGATTTCTATTCACTTTTGGATATAGTATTGAATTGATATATATTTTTTTGACGTACAAGTGAATTCGTGTGTATTTGGCATTTCTCTTTGACTTTTCTCTTTTTTTCTCCTTTCATGCTCTCAACTCACGTACTCAACTCTCTCTTTGTTCATTTCGTCTAGATCAAACCGAGTCAAAGGAGCCGGAAATTTTGGAAGCAGCAGAATAAAGTCTACAATGCATACACACTGGACCAACTTCAGCACCAATTTGGCACGGTCAACTGGAGCTTACTGTTTGGGGAATTAATGGGGTTTGATGATGTCGCTTCGAGAGAAACTGACGACGACTACTACGGGAGTGGGAGCGGGAGCAGAGGAAGTCGGAGCCACGCAGGTTCGAGTAGTAAACGAAGTACAATCAATTGGCACAATTCCACGATCTATGTGCCCTATCCGGATTACCTTCGGAGAGTTCTTCAAATGACTCAGTACACAAATAAAAGGTTTGCGCTATAAAACATAATAAATATATGATAAATAAATGCGCGCACTAGCTCCAGGAATAGACGTAGATCCTCTTTTCACGCCACAATTCCCTGGATGAAACTTGGAGAGCGAAGAAAAAAGTATTGACTCTCGTGAGGGACCTATTGGAGTTTTTGCAAAGGCAAGCGTGACCTCAAATTTGGTTTAGTTCTGTGGAGTGGAGAAAATTGTACGGAATACATACGTTCAGCTTTCATACATGAAACCTGACCTTGATCCCCTTCATTTGGAACGACTTGCTCTGTCTTGTTGTCTTGTTTTTATTAAAAACCTTCGCTTCGTCTTCTACTCTGAACAACTGACATGTTTTTTATTATTTCTACATTTTTATTTCTATTTGCAATGAGTCGTTGAGACTACTTTGAATAGACATTTTTATTGACATGCTGAAAGTATATAACTTGTCAAAAACTTTCACTATATCGGGTATCCATATTTTCTTTCATCTTCAGCCAGAAGTACGGATAGAAAGATATAAATAGCGAATAACAGTCGGAATAAATGTTCATTTCATCAGTAAAAGATTGCAGAGACAACATTTTTCATCTCATTTGATTGGGAGGATATAAGCAAAAGATATAAGCGAACCAAGAATTTTGATGTATTTTGCTAGAGGCAAAAGCACACATAAAAATTCAAGGATGCACGTTGTACGTACCGTATCGTTATGCAATGTATAATACCAGCAGATGATAAAATACTTCCCGAGGACATACCGGAAAGAATTTTGTTCTCTTAGTATCTCGACAATTCATTTCGTGAAAGTGGAGGAAAGTATATATAAATCACTCATATATGCATCTGCTTTCACTTGAAAAAAGCTCATCTCTCTCCCTCCTCTCTTTCTCTCTCCTCAAAAAACTTTCCGGTCACCAGCTTTTTGTACATGTTTCCATCTTCCACTTCACACTTGAATATCCATTTTAATTTCCTTTTTTTACAGAATGCTCTACAACACGATGCTGATTATGTACGTGAAGGACATGCTCCATGATTTAATCCCCCGAAGCAGTTCCGCAAAAAAGGACGAGCAGCAGCAGGGGCAAAACCAAAACCCCCAATCACATCAGCAGCAACAACCACGATGGAAGTTCTGTGTCCAGTCAACAAAATCCGTGTTTGCGATGGAATTATCCAGTTTGTATATGAAGTCCTTCAAGCCATCCCATCTGCAAAGGATTAGACGAGATGTAAGCTACACTCATTTCTAGTATTATTTTCTCAAATGGACTTTCCCCACAATCGTGTGGATTTTAGGTTTTAGATGTATACAAAATATAAGCTGCCGAATGCACCTTCACATAAGCATTAAATTTCTTATAACAAAAAAGCAGACAAACTTGTTTCATTTCATATGCCACGATTGGTTGCATTGCAGATAACCACAAAAAACTGTTATGTTCCTCTTACTGCTATCATTTTACACAAGTTCATGTTTTTTACGGTGTCATGCAGAAAAGCCATTTTCCTCTAGATAAAAGCATACACAAAAACAACTCTAGTACTCCACTCCATATTTTTTTGCTACTTGACGTTCTAAAATAAATGGAAATGTAAAATGTAATTGGAGCATTTGGGGAAAAAAATTCGAAATGGATGTTCATGCTTCATGCACTTTTGCACAAAATCCTTGGACGGAATTTGTTCCAAGTTGAGATACATCACTTTCTGTCCGCAAAAAATATACGAGCTGCCTCTTGTTGTGATCCTGATTGAGCAGCCCATTATTTTTCCACTTTCCCTCAATAAATTACAAGTGTGTATACGAAATGGTTTCGCTCATCTATAAGAACTTATATATTTTTCTCCGAATTAATGAGAGTGCAGAGCTAAGGTTATCTATTTACGGTGTTGTTTTAGTTTGGATTTTTCCCTGTCTACGTCATTCTCGGTTTAGTTATTTCATTCAAAAGCTTCACCTTCTTCACTGCCTTTTTTCTTCTTCGTCAGACACATAATATTATCCATCCCCAACGGATTAAATGAAGGTTTCCTCTGCGTATCAATAGCTTGCGGCTTGGGCTTCGGTAAAAATGTTAGGATTAAATGTATGTTTGTAGGACACGAATTGATACTCGTATTCATTACACATGGAATGGAGAAAGTGGGAAAGAAAGTGTGACTCAGGGGCAAACGAATAATACCTTTCTCCATATCCATGTTTACTCTGAAGAATGGGGATTGATGGGGTAATATATAAATGTATTTCATGCGGGGAGCAGCATCAATATTAAATACAGTTAGAAATGTGGATTATATTGTCTTGCCTTTTTCATATCGTATATCTGTAACTGTATGAGTTCCTCCTGCTCCAGGAGTGTAATGTCTAAGCTTTGTTTTTTTATTGCAGGTGGAAGAGATCTTCGTAAATGTGAAGGAGACCTTAATATCCTTTCTGAATCGTTCCACCGCGTTGTCTTCCTGGCCTGAGGAGCAACAACAACATCAGCATCAGGTTCCAATTCAGCGAGAAAAATGGGAAAATGGGAACGGGAATAACAAGCATCATTCTACCGAAGGTAGTACGGTGAGCAGCAATGGGTATGGAAATGGGAAGGAGGATAGTAGCAGCAGTAACAATACAAGTGGAAATGGAAATGCTAACAACGGCAGTACAACCATTCCTGGTAACAGTATGAAAGAAGCAGCAATAAGGAAAATCGACACGTTAAAGGGGAATTTCCTTGGACCTTCTTTCTACCTTCAAGACGACTTTTTGGATGATGCTATCAAAAACGTAAGTTGCAAGGACACAAGATAAAAAAAATTAGTTGGGTTGCATTTTGTAAGTGTGTAGGTGTAAGCCATGTACTTTTCCCATATTCCCTCCTGCTTACAAAGCATCGCCATCACGTTCAATTGGCTTTAGAAAAAAAAACCGGTTAGCCTAACACGTTCAGACGTAGTCATGTCCGAAAGAAGATAAATTCGTTCTTGAATTTCAATTCGCTAGAGTGCTTTCCCCCGTGTAATTGATATTGTGTGATGAGAGGGAGACAGCGAGAGAGGAGTAAATCGTTACTACGACCAGGGACAATTCTCATATCACACCCAAAAAATCTAATCGGGTCGGAGCCACACTCACACAACAAAATGTGTATATTAAACGGTACAATTGGCTATGGGAAAATCCAGTATCGTGGCAGGAAATTGGCGCGGCATGAATACCAAAGTAATGATCTTGTCGGTGTAGTGCCAGTCGTAAACTGGCTTTATCAATAATTAATTCGTCAAACACTCTGCATGGAGCTGGAGGTGTAGCTCGAAAAAAGTGAAGTGGCACTCCTCGCCTAATGGTATTGCAAAATCTCATGACATCCACAACCAATCTAGCACATTGCATTTTTCCTGTCAATTTCTATATGCCTATAGTCTCCCTTTAAACGTTTAAATATTAGCTTGTTTCGTAAAACGTGAATAAAAAAAGGTGACCGCTGACGGAAAGTATACATTTTGCTCAAGTTTTTTTTCTATTATTTATGGGACACATGTACGGACATACCACACAAAAACATAAATAAAGGATAACTGACAGGTATTAGTAGAGGCTATAATTTTTCGTATGTAGATCATGTCACCTGTCACCATAATCTTCGCGCAGGTCAGGCACACAACGCATTGTGTTATAATGTAGAGAAATATATGTTGCACAAAATCCGAATCACTTCTACTTAAGTATTGTTTACGATAAGTAAGACAAGCGAGCACACATCCATTTTACTTTATACTCGCTCACTTTCTCTCTCCTTCCAGATCCGAATCCTTCCAAACAACTTTCTCTTTAATGTGAAAGTCGTCTACCGAACATTCCGGGAGCAGCTGTACAACCTGTACTGGAAGCCTGTGGATGAAGACAGAGCAACGTAAGTGGTGCAATCGTTATATAACATTTTATATACGAGCATAAAAATTGAGGCAATGCAACGTACACGTAGTATCATCATCAACATCAGGCGCAAAGAACAGATATGAAACACAATAAACTTTTTTTGCGAGGAAAATAGAAGAGAATGAGTAACAAACGATGTATAAAAAATGTTGAAGGGAAGATGTAGTTGAACGATGAAATTACTGTCCTCTTAAACGGAACGTGCTTTACTTTATTGGGACAAGCAGGAGGGGGCATATACGGAATGGAGGAGTGTCACCATCACCGTATAATCCCAATTTTCTGTTTTCCTATGAATGTGCACACGTTCATGCCCATTACACACACTCCATTACTTTTTTCTTCGGGAAACAACTCTCTCTCGCTCCGCTCTGATTGCTAAGATGCACGCGGATGTCGCTCAATCCACGTCTCACTCTGCTCAACATCTGCGTTTTGATTACTTTTCACATTATTGTTTCGCAGTTTCTTTTATCACTTTTATATTTGGAGACGTGTGTGCAGCAAATGTTTGTGAAAGCTCTCTAAATTAGCTTCACGGTTCTATTATTTTTTTTGTCGTTTCTTCCATCGGAAAATATTGGATGCAAAAGATGTGGAAGCGGAGTGTTTCGGTTTTTTCTTCTGGCTGCAATAAAAGCCCAATAAGTTTGTGCAGGGATTATGATGATGGTGATGATGTGAGATGGAGAGTGCCCTTTTTCAGTGGAACGCCTCCCTTGGAACTCATTATCGTTAGGGAAATCTCCCGTTATTTCCGCCACTCTCTCCACCATCCAAATTTTACATGGACACTCGTCCAGCCCACACACGAAGAAGAGAAATGTACTTTTATACCTTTTTCTATGCTGCATTTTCGCATGCACGTTTTCACCGGACCCTGCATTTTTTCCAGTAAAAAACGTGATGTTGGTCAGCTGCGCTTTATAGGCAATTTTTATACGTTATAGACTCAACACAGTGGAAATGGTCAACTTTACAATGGCACTGTTATTTCATGTAGTTAACAAAAGAAAAGGCATATACACACAGAAACCACATGCATTTTATCAGAGCTTCAAAAAATTCGTTCCGTGAGGAAAGCTCACTTTAGATAGCAAGCCTTTCTTCAAGGGGAGCAAGGAATTTATGGTACGAGCATGTTGATACGAGTGAAAGTAATACGCGTAAAAGTAGGTGGAATGCCCACACCACACCACACAAAAATATCACCACAAAGCCAGGAAAAATGGAACCTTTGCCAACAAAATAGTTGAGTTATGAAAAAAAATCATGGACAATGAAACAAGGACAAAAAAATCACGATTTTTTCAATCATTTTCACATATTTTTCCTTTTTGGAAAGCCATATGCACACCGTATGTAACAGAAATTGTGCCAGAAGTTCAATTTCTCTCGCTTCATTTCATAACATGTCAGTTTTTTGTCCTCCCTCTCGCTTTCAGATGGGCCTTCGTGACATTTCCCACGACGGTAAACGCTTTTTATATCCAGCAATTCAACAGTATTGTTATACCACTTGCCTTCCTCAACCCACCTCATTATGTGGAACGAGCTCCAAAGTACATTAACTATGCCACGATGGCCCTCACCATCGCTCATGAAGCATTGCATGCACTAGACAGCTCCGGTAAGTGCAAAAATAATAATAATTCTGAACAAGAAAAAATATATCTTCTAGCTTGTACCTTATATTAGATTCACTTGTCAAATATATTATTTTTTCTTGTGGAATATATATCATTTCCCTTGTTTGTGAATCATCGTCTGGCTAAAGAAACTTAAAAAGTGCACGACGAAACGAAAGGAATTTTCGCTGCTCCCTTGTGCCTTGCCAGTGGAAGGAGATATGTAAAAAGGGAAGGCTTTTTTGAGTGGTGTGTCATGTCTGCGATGCGCTTTTAAAGATAACAGACTTTTATATAATAAATGGTCATAAAGTATGCATACTTTTTGTATATACATTATGCGCATATGTATTCGAATTTTCTCTTTCCCCTGTGGACATCTTTTCTTCTTGTGAAGTCTTAACCATGTGTGAAATGTAAGACGAGGAGAAAAGTTTTTTTTGTCGTGGGAGAGAAAAAAAACTATTTTCTTTTGTCATTTTATCTCCTTTCCTCTACAAGTTCTCTTAAATGCTGAAGATATGAGAAATATCTGAGAGCGTAACAAATGGGGGAAATGTATGACGTTGCTCGAGTGGGAAAAATGATAAAATTGTATATATGTGGACAGAGAAAAGAGCAAGACGTTTTTTTGCTGGAAAATTATGAGAGATCAATATGAGAGCATTTTTTTCCTTTCTTTATAATTCAGGAAGTGATTTCGACGCTGATGGTCGCCTCCAAGACTTGTGGGAAGCTGAGCCGAAGGCTTTTCTCCGGGAGAAGAGCAACTGTGTGGCGAAGCAGTACTCTGACAAGTTCCGCAAGATTCTCCCCTTCTACCAAACTCATGTCCCTATTCAAGTGAATGCTTCAATCCGCCGTGACTGGAATAAGATTTTCCGCAGATTTTCTTTCTCTCGATAACTTGTACACTTTTGTGCACTTGGGCTTGCACACATTTTCCGCTTCACTATTATTATTATTATGTTGCTTAAGGAAAAAGGGAGTATGAGTGTACAAGATAAGTGAAGTTTCGAGAGAAGGATTGTCGATTCAGCTGTTTCGGATGTTAGAGATAGAAGATCATTTGAGGGACTAAGACAGGAACAAGTTGGAGTAAAAAATATATATAGAAACATACATAATACGAAAAGTAGACAACACTCTCCTCCATTTCAAGCTGGAAGCTTAGCGGAGAAAGTCAATCCACCATGAGCCAGCAATGCTATTATAAGGGATTTACACCACCACTGAGATAGCAGATAGATTTAAAGATAATCAAAAGTGGGAAAGTTCTCAAGGTCCAGGAGTCCAGAGAACTTTGCTCTGAAATGCCACGACATCGCCTGAGGAAAAAAAGTTCAGTATCTTCTCGCTATCTCTTACATTGCCCTCGTGTTGAGCACTTTCATTTTAGATGATCCCAGCAGAGCCTCGTCAATTCTTTGATGGAAGGCAGGATGAAGGAGCAGAGTCTGATCTTTGTATATGTTGTTAGAACCTGTACACAACCCCGCATTTACAACTGCTTTATTTCCAAAAAAAAGTGCAAAACATATATAGCGACACAGCTACAAAAATACGTGCTGCTGGACAAAGTCGGCGTTTTTTAAGACTGGTTTTTTTTTCAATTGAAATTCTAAACAGGTGGACGGGAACCTGACACAAAATGAAAATTTGGCGGACATCGCTGGGCTTCAGGTGGCTTTCTCAGCGTACAGGAAATACAGATTATCAGCATCGAAAGAGGATTTGCAAGGGGAGAAACGAATACCTGGATTAGTACTCAATCTGGAGCAAGCTTATTTTTTGACTGTTGCACAGGTGGGTTCAACTACTCGAGCGTGTTCCTAGATTAACTGACTTTTCCTCCTACTCTTCTGACATGCATGCATGCAACTCTCAAGTCTCGCTCACTCAGAGCAGCATGCCGTCTGTAAAGCATCATCATCATCGCCATTATGCAAAAACTTCCCTTACCTTTTCCTTTAAAAATTAAATTGGATGATGAGATGCAGGGTGTATTTTATATTCAAGGGAATTCTTCTCAGTGTCACGTCATGTGTGTTTTATGTTTTTCCGTGAGCGGACAAGTCTGGAAAATTTCTCTGTCAAAATCACGTAATATTATTCTCTTTTTAGTAGTCAACTCGTCAGTGGTGTTAACCCAATTAAATTGACACGTGACGTGTTGAAAAACTTGAGTAAAATGAGCTCAGAGAGAGAGAGAGAGAGAAAGAGAAATGCCGTCAAGTGTACAGATGCTAGTTATAAGCAGCCTTTTATACTGCTTCATTACTTTCGTGTTGTTCCTTATTGTATGTCTTTACAGGCTTATTGCGCAAATATTTCACCCATGGGTTATGTCTTCCTTCTCGAAATGGACGAGCACACGCCACATCCAGAAAGGTAGCACATAAATATATTTCCTTTTCTACATTTTATAATACTAGAGCAGAAGTGAAAGCGACTATGAACAATACTCCGAGTTTCGCATTTCCTAATTTCCTCTCCACTTTTGAAATGTTAAACTCAAGATGCGACTTTTATACATTTCTTATGAAAAATTTTCTTGGGTATATAAGAGGAATGCACACATAATTACGACTGCTCATGCTACTCACTCACAGCGTGCATGCATTCTCCTTCTCATTAATTTTGAAGGCTCGTTTTCTCATTTCTCCCTGATTGCACCATGTCCCCGTTGCCCGCTCCTTGTTTTCTTATTGTCATAGTCGTCATAAGGTTGCGCATATATGTATCTGTTCTCATTTTCATTCCCCTGATGACGACCCTAATGTAATTATCATCATCAGGAGCGCATAAAGACTTTTGTGTTGGGCTAACGTAGTAATGTCCTCATTTCTGACAGAATCAATGGAATGCTAATGAACATCCCAGACTTCTCCAAGGCGTATTCATGTCGACCTGGGGCACGAATGAATCCTGACGTCAAGTGCCATGTTTGGTAGAGAAAGCGAAGCACAAAAGGCTGAAAACTGTGTGTGTGTGTCACAAACCACAACTCATTTTTTAAAGGATCCCTCACTGCTGCAACCATAATTATTGTCTTCAAACCCAGGAAAAACAATTTTTTGCATGAAATGGTCGTTTATATGCATGTGGGAGCAACCGCTAAAACATGGTCTGACTCTGGACAAAATATATGGAACAAAAAAGTCATCAACCAAAAAAATACCACCAAAAGTGAAAAACTAGTTCGTGCTTCGAAAGCTTCTGCATATTTAATGTCACATAATCAAAAAAATTTATGGTACTAAGGAAAAACGCTATTACTGTTAGCATTATATGATTCCTCCGTAATATCTAGGTTAATACATGAGAAAAACACACAAAAGTTATATATCTCTGATTTGCCTTCAATATAAAAAAAGATCAACATTATACAAACACTAGATACATTATTATTGATGTACTTTCTCTCATTAGCATTCTCCTCAAAGACAAAAAAACACATTTCAACGAACTGCTACACATATTCAAACGTATATATCATGCATAGAAAAAGACTATACATGAGAAAACTATTATCATTAAAAAAATCGTCTATTCCGGCTATTATATTGGACAGAGCTGTATTAATACTCTGGATGAAATTGAAATCGTAAGTAAGTCTAGGTAAATATGGTTATATATGCGTAATGCGTACCTAAGAACGAAAATGATTTATCCCAAAGAATGCTAGCATATAGCTTGTCTGATGCATTGATGATCCTATTAATTTCGAATGGGGTATATATTACATAATGTACATACATATATAGTTATAACAATTTTTTATCAGAGTCCTTCTTCTCTCCGAGCTTTTCCCTAGTTTTAGCGTTGGTTCATTTTAGAGGACGAAAGAGAGAGAGGGAGTTCGTTGATAGCTCATATCCTTGTGTAATGAGCTCATTTATATTTACATAATAATGTCGATCTATATTATATCACTATTGTACAACAGAATAATCAGCTTAATGATGTGAAATGAATGCGTTCAATCCATAAGAATATCTAGCTAGTCAGAAAAAAGAAAGAAAAATAATGTGGGGAACACGAGGTATAATAATATAATAGGCCTATACTAAAAAGCTTCCTCTCTCAGGCCAGACAGCGAAATCGTGTGTAATTTTTCATGGACTTTTTGCAAATTACCGTTTCCTCATCCATTTTGTTCGTCTTCTACAAAATCAGAGTGACAAAAAGGTCTTACGTGAGACTATGAATTCTTTAGAATGTATAGAACAGAACGTATATAACTTTAGACGTAGAAGTGCTAGCTGACATCGTGATAATTTGTTGAAAAATACTAAGCTGTTGAGTAATAAAAATGAAATTTTATTTAAATCGAAATTATTCGTAGATTCCAATCATTTTATCATAGAAAACGGAAGATAACGCAACAGCGAAGGTCTCTGATGTTTGGTTCTGGATGGATGCATGCATGAGAATTGCAAATCCATAAGCTCAGACGAGGAAAATAATTGGCAAGTTCGGGAAATTCGTGAGCGGATTTCCAATGGAAAAGAAGACAGTTGGTGCGGAAGCCCATAATTTGAGATGACATATGTAATTCGTCTCTCTTTTCACATGTGTGCATTGCATATACAGTATATACTCCCACTTAAGTTGTATCATGATATAAGATCGTCATCGCTGTCGGTCTCGCGCCCGCCTGTCAAATATCACACGAATTCCGAGTAAATGAAGGATTCCCATGAAGGAACGGGAAACGGATCCGAGAGTATCACCTAACAAATGAACATGTCGTAGGTAATTGTGACAGTCAATGCAATGTCGGAGATATATTTCGCACTCAAGGTAAGTTCAATCCTGGTGGATAAACAAATATATGCCTATACGTGATGGATGAGCACACATAGTAATTCGATTACGGTGAGAGTTAATAAAGAGGACAGAGACAAGAGTCAATTACATTTTCTGTGGTTTTTATTACACAATCGGAATAATGACATCTACACCATGATTCATAGATTAATAACAGTAATAGTATATTGTAATTGTATATAATATCAAGAGAGTGAAAGCAGAAGCAATAATATTGTGTTTTTATTACGAAGCAGTAGTAGTAGTGCTGTGTTTTGAGATACGATGAAATGCTTGAGTTACCCAATCATATTATTCGTTTCTTCCTACAAATTTCATTTTACTACGGCTGCAAACTACGATGTGCTTTTTTTAAGTCAATGTATGCATGTATGTATGTGCACAAAAACATTATTATATTTTTGTTGTGTATATACTAAACTATATAGCAGGAGCACTTGTCCTAAATAATACCATATATGCGATTTCTCCAGGCATTCCAGTTAATTGCAAGAGACTATGTTTTATTTCCCCAGTCCTGCTTTTCCTATGGTCAGCAGTGGAAACAAATTGTAATTACGCCGTATACGTCTTATTGTAGGAGAAATTTATATGCATGCCCACATGTTTACGATAGCTATTTTTCCATTCTCCTCACTTCCCTTGCATGCACATCAATTACTTGGTTCCTTTAGCTGTTCTATATTGTAGAAGTACTCGTTTGTAGGTATGCATATTGTCAACCTGTCATGTACACATAAATACATTGGTGAGCAGAGTGAAACGCGTACACACACAAAGTGAAAGTAGGAAAACAACTGCTCGCATGTATGGATGTTCTTGAGATTTTTTCGCCGGATGACGTGGGAGGCGAACGACCTACATTTTGTTACGTGAAATATTCAGTGAGAGAAACCAAGCTATCGTTACTTACGCCACCCTGTCATTATATTATCATTTTGTGGGGGAATGTGTACACGTGTGTGCTTTCAAGAACTCGCTCTCTCACAACTACGACTCCTCACGCAAGCGAGCTCACTCAGATTGACTGATTTTCTGTAATACAGTACACGCCTGCCTTTTTGATGCATTCCATATTCCAGCACACATAGATTGAGTTGAAATCAAATAAACCGAAACTGGGGCGAATATAATGGGAAATTACATGTATGCAGATAGTGACTGCATATTTTAGAAGAAAAGGAAACTGACAAGGTTTCAATCTTTCAGAGACGGAGTAGCAGAAGGGAACTTTTTTTGAGCGAATTTGGGTTAAGAAACATGAATAGCTTCCAGACACAAGATAACTAACTATAAAGGGCAACTGGAAATGTAAAACCGTTGGAAAAAAAGAAAAGAGTAAATAGTACGTGTGTATGCATCATGTCATTTCATCTTGGGGAAAATTTCATTTTGGATTCAAGAATATTTCTTCAAGTACGTATTTCATTAACTTGACTGCTGACTGACTGAACTAGTTCTTGTTTCCTATTCCCTTCCGGTTTCTTAACAAGCAGTAATAAAAAAGTGAAACTCTGGGAAATTTGTGTGCTCTCTCATGCAACTTTCACTTGATCCAACATCCCTTCCCACCTCACTCACTCAACCCCAAAAGAAAAACTCTGCCGGATCTCAGGAATCGCTACAGTCAAGACAAGGATGCATGCACACAGCAAAAGACTACCTTGGAATGTCAGAATGGTGACAAGAAAGGATTCTCCAATTTCTCTCTCTCTCTCTGAGAGAAAGTTATGCATGTTTGAATAGAGTGGGCATGCATAAAAGAAGGAAAAAATCTCATTTTATGAGACCATTCCTCCATGCATTCATTCCTACACGACTATTCAATTACTGTTTGCATTAAAAGATTACGTTTTCTCCTTTCTGGCCTTGCACAAATAGAAAAGTCTTCTCATGCTCAGATGGAGATGTGGAGGAGTTATATGTGCGCTTGTCAAGAGGGATATATATTTTGCATTTAGGTATTCGAAGGAAAGTGCTCGCTGCTATCTACTCCACTAATGCTTACCAAAACCTTGATACAATTTTGAATTTTTAAAGTACAAACTACTCCAATATTTATGTGTGCAATTCTTAAGCGATTCTTCTTATGTTCAAACTAGTAAATTCTTAAATTCTAGAATGGATTTCATTAAGATTCTTGTATTGAAGAGTTTTGAAGCACACACAACCACTCACAATTGTCACACGCGACGCAAACCTTACCGCTAGAGATTTTGAGGGGTTTGAATTAGTTATATATATACCACCACACAAAACACACACACTTAAACATTAAATTAACCTTGTTCTCTTAATAATATCTGGCGAATGACTTCAATCATTGTATGACTTTCTTTCTAACTTTATTCTCTTTCCCAATTACTGGCTGACTACGAAGTTCTGCTAACCTTAACAGTTTTGACTGATACCTCCGTCACTTTTCTGAGCGTGCATAAATTCATCATATGCAAATCTTGATGGTAACAGCTTTCACACGGTTATAGCCTCAACGATCTCTGATACTTTCCCTTTGTTTTCACATTTGAGCAAAGAATATTAGGAGGTATATATGATTCAGTGGTTCTCTCCGAAAAAAAGAAAGAAATTTCTTCTCGTCCACATATAATTTTCAAACGAATAAGATTCAGTTCAGTGAAAAAGAACAAGTAAAAGGGAGCAAATAGTTTTCTATTTTTGTTATGAGCTTGTATTTTCTTCATATGTGGAGGAGCAGAGCGGAAATGGAAATGTTGAGCTTTCATGCATGAATTCTTCATATATAGCAGCATTTTTGCAGATAAAAATTGCGAATATGAGTTTTACTCTGTTGCGGAAAATAAAGTAAAAAGGAACCCGTTTTGAAAAAAAAAATTATGGTACTCATGTCGCTACTGTGGCTGAACGGAATAAAAGGTTTTTATTGCAAACAGTGAATGGATGTATGCAAAAACCTTGTAAACTTTAATTATTCAGCCATAACCGCATCAAAGTCGATTCCACTGTGTAACGTCGCCTTCTACGACTCTAACTATATCATTCCAGTTCGTTAACTCTTCTCCCCTAACAGTCCAACTCCGTTTATGTGTGCTTCTGATAAAAGCTATATATTATGAATCTCATGCATTTCCAAACGTATTTCCCTTCAAGCTACAAAGACAATTTCCTCATGTACGTATATGTATTTCATATATAGTTGCTGGTAATATTACTTACTCAAGCGGAAAGCAGATGCATAAATTTATTAGTACGTCTATGAAAAGCTGCTCTACAATTTTTTTCCTTCTTTTTTCTCAAATAAAATTCCAGCAAAGCTTGGGGAAAGTTGCAGAAATGCATTAGCCTAATTTCTCATTTCTTCCTTCCTTCAAAATCTCAAAAGGTTTCCCCCCATTCGTCTACCGTCTACCTTAAACTTACCAGTTTTAGTTTTCAGCCTGTTCTACAAAATATACTCAAATCTTTTTATAGACCATAGTCTAATTAACAACTCTGATCTCACATTACAAATTTGGCAAACTCTCATGAGCAAAACAAGGCTTTCGATCTTTGTTGCAAGCCTGTTCGAATTCACATTTCTTTTTGTGTATATTTTCTTGATGTCGATAATGACTTCCGCCAAAAAAATAAAGAACCTTTTCAATCATAATATTTAAGTATGACTCGTTCCTGTCATGCATCTAAAACTGAGACAACTCAATATCCCACGCACTTTCACTTTCTTCCCCAGCTTTCATTCTAACCAACATTCGCCAGTTTTTTTAAAAAAAGATCTTTGAATAAAATGCGTTCGTATAATTTAAAAAACTAATGGTAAAAGTTAAGTTTTTAAAACACACTTAAAATTATGTTACGTTTACCTTAAATCTAGGCGTAATATACGAAAACGAGATGACGACGATATACTTACATAGGTTCACACAATTAACGCACAAATAGTTCGTTGCAATTAAAACGGTTTTTTCTCAAGATCTACAAGGTTTGTAATATCTTGGTAAATTGTCTTACACAATTACGGTTTCCTTTTATAATTATAGTTCATTGTATACTTTCTAGTTTTAAAGTTTGAATTGAATGAGTTTTTCCCAGTAAAGCTACAAGATTTTTATTCATGAATTTTTTCCATTGCAAACACCTATGCTTATAAGAATCATTGCTCAATATTTTATAATTATTTTGCGCTTAAAACAAATTGTCACGACACAAAAAGCGACATTTAAGGTTGGTATAAAAAACTTCGTTTCATCATCATCATTAAGTCCTCGTGACAAAGTCATCCACAACGCAAACACATTCATATCGCCATTCGATAGCCAATTAAAAGGCAAAGATATATTATCAGCATTGCAAATGAAGAGATTTTTTATATCGCTACGTAAGCATAATATTTTTTTATAATTACTCCTATGCATGCCATTTCAAGTCTTTAAAGGTTATGAGCGGTGGATCACCTTGCATTTTTTGCATCAGTTCCGTTAATCATATAAGATGTAATAAAAACCTGATGGAAAAATTCAGCTAAAATGTAGAATATCACGAATAAAACGCCATAACAAGTTATTGTAATTCTAAATAACCACAATTAATTCTTAAAAACTTTAAAACGTTCACGAAGCAGCGTCTACAAAGAAGTCACCATTCAAAAAGTAGCAACGAGAAACTTAGCAAAAAAACACCTCCAATAGGAAAACGAGTATTTAAAAAATATACAACAGAAATTGGCACGTTACAGAAGATGCGCAAATTATATACACACGTTACTTGCTGTTTCCAACAAACTAAAACTAATCACACTCTAAAATTAAAATCATATCTCGTTGAACTAAGATCGCCCTAATAAATCACAAACAGTTTTTTGATTAACATCGATTAACGTTGTAAAGAATGGAGTATGATGTATAGGAGCGTGTATGTAGCACGCTAAATTGTGTATGTGTGATAAGTAGAAATGACTTTTGTTACCTTACATATTATAGCGTTGTAACAAGAATGCACACACACACACACGCGGACAAACACCTTACCGTTACCACCCATTGAGACTCATACTCATACCCAGTCTAGTTTTTTTTGTATACGTGTAATTAATGATGAAATGCATATCCTAAAATGCTTGTAAAACGGTTCATTACGATTACAACAAAGTTGAAACTCAAATCTTTGGTATATTACAAGAAGGGAGGAGATTGACTCCGAATGCTGATCGGCGTTCATCGTGGCCACCTTAGACATTGACTGTGTCATAAGGAGTCAAACCGTTAGGAATGGGGTGAGCTGCTTCATTTCTGCAACAATGAAAATGTCAGTGCATAAGACGATAAAACGTAACAAGAAATATGTAGGATTTTTTTGGCGAAAAAGTATGTTACAGATCGTAATCTCGGCTACACTTACTGGTTCCTTTAGTCCACAGATAAGCAGCATTACAAGGGAGAAAGTATCAAATTAGAATGGGTACCACATACAGACAGAGAGCCCACAACAGTACACAGAGTAGTCATGCTACGAATTTGCTAATTCTAAAACTTACTTTTCAAGGAGACGCCGCATTTCCTCAGTGTTTGATCCAGGGGAAGCGGCTCCGACAGAGTTGCGGTTACGAATGAGTGGGTCGCGGTCGCATTCAGCCTCAGACATTTCGTTGGATTCTTTTGAATCGTTGGCAGAGTTAGTGCTCTGATTATTTTGGGAGTGAGATGGGGTGGAGTTAGGGGTTCCTGACTCGAGTGGGCGTGGTGGTGGTGGAGGAGGTGGAGAGGGACTCTCCGGAATTGGAACAGCCCGCATGGATCCTACGAAGTAGAGAAGCGAAAGGTTCAAAAATTAGATGCGAAGACATTATCTTCTTATAAATAACAGTTTTACTTTAACTTACCCATAGACCGACGTCCCAATGAACCCCTTCGGTTTGGGCTATTGTAGCCATACTCATCCTCAATGTTAGCGGGGTCATCATACTCAGGAGAGAAGACGTGATTTGGTGGCAAAACAACTCCATTTGGTCCAACAGTGCCACCTCCAGCAACAGAAGAAACGACGCCAGAACCAACTGGTCCACGTCCGTAGCGCGTGGTGCTGGTCCCGCGAGGCTATAAAAATATATTAAAAAATTAATTATAGTAAAGAAACACTTAAAACACACAAATTAATTACTTAGAACTTACAGCAGACTGAGAACCTCCACGATGATGGCCATGGCCAGGTGGGTGTGGCAAAGTTTGAGCTAATTTAGAGGGATCCATCTCCTCACGGAAGCCCAAAAGATGGAAGGTAGCGTAAGGACAGATCTCCTCATCAGGTCCACCAGGCCCTAGACATTCGAATTAGAGAAATGGGTTACTTATGTTCCTATTTCACCCTGGGTCCAGGTTCAACCGCATTGTCAAACCGTTTGTGGACGATATACCACTACAGATCATAGATACTTCTACAGAGTTTACAAGAGATTTTACATAGACTTTTAGTTTGCAGAGAATACTTTGCGGTAAGCATATATTATGTTTTTCGTGCAGTCAACAGGTTTCATTTTAGTTACAATCAGTGAGATACCTCGAGACTACTCCATGACATGAGAGAGCCGTCTCAATTTTGGTATCATATTCACATACAGCGACTCTACTTTTAGAAAGGATACGATTACAAAAACGCACCACTGTTTTAGTAAGAAGAAGAACACAGCATCAATGTGATTAAAATATTTTTGACAGAAAGGAAAATAGAAGGCGAAAAATGATAAACGATATGATATTTTTGTACAGAGAGGACGAGACGTCTAAGCGGATGAAGGGCTTTGAATTTATTTACCACCGTTAACGGGCCTACTATAACTATCGTCGTGGGCATGTGGAGGCACTGGTGGTTTACCATCGTAGTAATTCCCACCACCTTCGCCTGCAAGCTCTTCATAAGTATGAGGACCTCCAGCGGATGTTGCTATCCTTTTGGGATGCCACGTAGCTTGACCTGAGAAGTTTTCACATTTAACATTTAAAGCACAAATAAAGATAAAATTAAAAAACACCGGCTAAACGGTCTAATTCTTTTTTTCTTCAAAAAATCGCCCAGCATTCTCCAGAACACACACATTCCCCAAAAACATGATTCTATACATCTAAATGGATTAGCAACGGCCAATGTAAAGTTAAGGGGATATACGATTGTATAAATCGGCATTCAGAAAATTTGTAACAAGTAATTAAAACGTTGAAACGTGCAACGGGCAAGATCAAAAGATTTTCAAATGCATGCCAGGTTAATCTTACCATTGTTACATTTTGCAGCACAGTTTGGGCTAAAATCCTTCCGAAACGTTTTTGCATATGCGTTTTGCACATTTTCTATTCTACAATTTTCATATGTAATCATAAACAACTACGTCCTATTAGCAGCATACCTTTCTTGATCCTGTCGCAAGTGCTGTAGTTTGATCCTGGAACAGGGGGCAGTTTCCGGTTGGGAGGAGCAATATAACCAAGTTCATCCCGGTACTCACGTTTCAAAGTCATTCCTCGCATGTCAGGTTGAGCATACAATCCTTCATCTGTATTAAATTTAAATTAAAAAATGTCACCAAATGCGATAGAATTAATCAAGCAAAACCATGCTTCTGAAAATCCAGGGGAAATTAGTCAATTTCATTTTCATAATAGGAACCTCGCAGACGGACGCTCTCCGGTCCACGATTGCGTCTGGCAACAGCAACACAAATGACGACAATACCAACCGTAATAATAACGACCATGGCCATGCCAGCAATGACCATGTTGTAGTCAACCCATTCCGGGAGCCAAGGGAGAAGTTCCATCATCCCTCTTCCGTAGTCATTTGTTCGAACGGGCCCAATCTTAGCTATTTGTTTGGAAACGGAAAAAAGGGAATTACAGAAATGATGGTTTACCTTTGTGCATATTATCAGTCTTTCCACGCCGGAGGGCACAGATTGTGATCAGAGCGGTGAAAATTACAATAACTGCAGTGACTACAGGGACTACGAGATTAAGATTTCCGCTAATGAATGTAATCCACTCTGACGCAAAATCTCTGCTATCTTCACGAGATGGTGGGGCCAAAATATCTATGAAAATCAATAATCACAATATGGACCCTGTCAAAAAACTTCATTTAACTTTATGTAAATTCCTGTCCTAAATAATTAAAGGGTTAGCGTAACTTTCTTCCATATAGTATATTTAACTAATCTTAATATATTTGGAAGTTAGCTACTTTGCGGTTATAGGTGTTAGCAAATGAAAAGACTATATTTGTGAACTTAAAAAGTTGTTGTGAATGGATAAAATGCTACGGTCTCTAAATAGAGGTACTCAATGTTGACAAAAGTGCAAAAAATGTTCAAAAAATATATAACCAGATGAAAGCCCGTACCCTCCAGAGAAAAAGACTGATTTTTTCTACAAAAATTTATGACAGATAAAATGGAATGCAAAAGAATAAAATAAAAGCGGAATAAATGTGCTTAGTTGGGCACGAAAATAGGATTCACGTACTTCCCATGATGGTCAGGGTCGCGAATTCAAATTCAGCTTGAGTAAATCCGACATTGTTGTGGGCTGTGACCCGCAATTGGTACCATGTTGCAGGAGTCAGATCAAGAACGACATAGTTTCCACTTGGCTTAACACTGTTTGAAACCATTGTCCACTCGCCTTGATGTCTGAAGATATGTAGAAAAAATTGGGAAACCTTTATGCATGCTCGTTAACAAACTTATACAATATTTTAGCAGCAATTTAATCCTTCAAACCTGGCCTTGTATTCAACAACGAAGTACAACATTGGGCAGCCGCCATCATCCCAAGCGCTCAAATGCAGAGTCACGCTATTCTGTGATACTTCGATGAACTTCTGGGCAGCAGGAACTCCAGGCTTAGCTCCCTTTGTTCGAGTGTTCAAAATGTCCGATGGCTCACCAGTTCCAATGCTGTTGAACGATGTGGCATACAATTGGTAGCGGGTTCCACAGCTCAATCCTTCCAAAGTGTACTCATTAGTTGTTGGCGTAATCTGAGTAGTTTCCCATTCCCCGAAATCTTGCTTGTAGTGAACAGTCATGCCGTGAAGAGGGGCGCTGTCCATTGGAGACTTTAGTCGAACGGTGATGGAAGTTCCAGTTGTGCCGGACAAGGAAATGCTTGGTGGTTGAGGTGGGGCTTGGACCTAACATTTCAACAGTAATCATTTCAAATATGTTTTTTTATTTCATAACTCACACGAATCATGAGTGACACATACCACAAGGGAATGCATGATTGCATCTTGTCCAAAGGAGTTTTCAGCACGACACGCATAATCACCGGCGTCCTTTCGTGTGACTTCCTTGATTAGCAAACTTCCATCAGGCAATAATCGCAGCCGGTCACTCTGGGTAAGCGGAGTGCCTTTAATCTTTGTAAGAAAACATTTCAAACGTAGTAGTTATTATAGTTCATGTTTTAAAAAATTTAATATGGGATAAAATTAATTTTCCAATACATACCTTCCATTTGATTTCAGGAGCAGGGACGCCGACGGACTAAAATAATTAATTCATGTTTATCCAAATTTACTTTTAGTTACGTCTTGAAATTCGATATACCGACTAGACAATACTCTATCTAATTGGTAATATCCCGTTCCCATAAAAATTATTTATTGTACCTGGCACGGAAGCTTAACATCTTCTCGGTGAGTAGCCACAATTTTCTCAGCAAATGAAGCGATCTTAGCAGGAACCTTATTTGAAGGAGAAATGGTAACAGACTTGGAAGCAGAGCCTTCTCCGATGGCAGTTGACGCAGTAACCCAGAATTCATATCGCTCCTTTCTCTTCAAGCTCGAAATCTCAAAGGTGGTTTGGAATGATGGGATCTTTTGTGCCTTTGGTTCGGATTCCTTGGGTTCAATGGTTCTGATGTAGACAGTGTATTGAGTCACAATTCCGTTGGGTTGTGCAGGTGGCTATCATAAAAATTATAAATTTTCAAAAAATCCCAAGCAGGTACATTATTTCATGTAAGTTTAAAAATCAGCTTTCTTAAACGAACCTGCCAGCTAACAAGTACAGAGTCTGCAGACATTACGCTAGCCTTAACAGCCATCGGTGGTCCAGGAACGTCCTGCTCAGTGTGGCAAGAAATAGCTTCAGACGCCTTTCCGTCACCGCCGTTTGTGTATGCCAGAATTGTGATGTTGTAGTCAGTATACTTTTTGAGACCGTGGAGAATGATTTCACTGGCAGCAGTCACTTTCACATCCTTCGTCTTATCGTCTAAGACATTTAATTTAACAGTTAGTCGTAATCTTCTGAAATTTATACTCTAGCCATGCACAAGAAATTCTAGCGTCCACTAGTCTACTTACCATACCAAGTTGCAGAGGGTCCGTAAATAACCTTGTAACCCTTAATGACACCATTTGCCGAAGCCAGAGGAGGGGATGTCCAAGATACACGAATGGATTGTGAGGTTAGTGTTGTGCAACTGATATCCTAAAATAAAACGAAGGTTCATCAGTTTCCACACAATATTTTCATCGACGTCCTGTAATTTAGTAGTATAAATCATGATGAAACATTATGAATTTACCTGTGGTGGTTGATCGGGCTTTCCTTCAGCAGTATGTTGAGTGATTTCCTTAGACATCGGTCCGGGTCCAACTCTGTTAAAGGCTTGCACAACTACAGAGTATTCGGTGTAAGTCCTGCAAATAGTTGCAATTCACCATATCATTTCTCCGTGCTTTTCCAATCCATAAAACCAAGAAAAATTGGACTTACTTCAAGTTAGAAACCATGAGATGATGTTCCTTTCCAACCTCCCTTGAGAATTCCACAGTTTCGAATAAATATGGCTTATCAGATGATGCAAGCTTGTAGCCAACATAGTACCCCATAATTTCGCCATTCCATTCTTCACGAAGTGGGGGCTTCCATGTAACTTTCAGTGTGTGCTGATCAACCGGTTCAACTTGAATGTTTTGAGGTGGGCCAGACGGAGCTTCTTCAGCAGTAATGATCGTTACGGACTGGGATGCTTCCGAAGTACCAATTTCATTCTCAGCAACAAGTCGCAAGTGGTAGGTAGTAGCAGGGCGGAGGTTGTATACACCAGCCATTGTCTGTGATCCAGGGACCAAAACCCGATCCTTTCCAGTATTCCAGTCACTCTTGGACATTTTGTATTCAATGTAGAATCGTGTGATTGGCGAGTTCCCACCGTACGGCTCGTTCCATGCAAGTTGTACTGAACGTCCAGATTTATCCAAGACCTTTAGCCCAAATGGTGTTTCTGGGGGCTCTTGAACGATAAGATTAATGCTTGTCTCATCAGATCCGAATGCATTTGTGGCAACGCAGGTGAATACGGCAGAGTCGGTTCGCTCCGTTCGCTTAACGCTCAAATCACTGAGAACTCCATTGGACAGAATTTCTTCGCGGATGGTGTAACGAGGATCGGCTTTGGGGTCAAGACGCTTTCCATCTCGGCTCCACAGAATCCCAATTGGCTTTTCACCCTTTGCTTCACATTGTAAGATGGCTGGTTCTCCCCGTCGAGCAGTTTGGTTGCGGAATTTGATTTCGAATTGGGGAGGCGCTGAATATTATCATTCAAATTTGATTATGAAGTTCACAAAATAATTAAGAAAATATAATTAGGCATTTTTAGTACTGCTTGAGGTGTACCTTGCACAGAGAGATAAATAACCGCTGACAAACCAGCTCCAATCCCGTTATTAGCTTCGCACAAGTAGTAACCTTCAGCTTGTTTGGGAACCGCAGCAATAACCAGAGCTCCGTCTTCAACTCGCATTCCTGGAGCAGATCCTTTCAAATCACGGTAATCCATTGGGCCATCACCTGCAACCAAACCGTGTCATTCGTAAGTTAGACACCCAAAAGTCAGTCAGAGTAATATCCAGTTGAGATTTATAAATCATGCTTGATGATCTGACATAAATGTACATACCTGCAGCTTTCTTCCATGTTACAGTTGGCTTCGGGAATCCATCAGATTTACATTCAATTCGTGAATCACTTCCCTGAGCAAAGGCTCGGTCAGTGGGCTCAACAATCCAACGTGGAGGTACTACACACAGTAAAAATTATATTAGTCTCATTTGCTCACCCCCAAATTCGGGAAATAAATATGTGTAGCGTGAAGCGAAGCGCATGCTGCAGGGTAAAAAAATCTTGGAGAAAGTCGACATGCTTTGATAAAAGAGAAACAGAACAAAAGCGTTGGATTTGAAAATTCAAAACATTTACAATCATAGTTTTACAAAATATCTAAATAATTTTTACAATTTTTACTAAAACTAAAACGAAAAAGAATCATACTGAATGCAACAATTAGAGAACAATACAAAAACATGCAGGATTTGCAGGAGATGGTGAAAAGTGAAAGGTAAAGTGGGAGGTGGATTCAAGAAAGATTTGGGAGGGATGTATGGACCATCCTGGCAACTTAGTATTGTACATTCCTAATCCGATTTTTTGTGATGATACTATGCAGAAATGTGCCTAACTGTACACACACTGAAAGTTTCTCTCCTAAAAAATTGATAGCTGAAGAGCATACAATTCTGTGTATCCTACAGATCATTTTTTACAAGATGCTTGAACTACAACCCTCGTAACTGTGCAATGCCGACACTTTCATACAATTTTGCACAAACATAGCAGCAGCGCTTTTTCATTCTCTTTTATGCGTTTTATGTACAGCTTTTTGTCATTCGTCATATATTGCAAACATGTTCATCGTCATCTACGCACCATACACATCCAGAACTGCCGAGGAGTTGGCCACTCCTGCGCGATTCCTTGCGGTACACGTATAAACGCCAGTATTTCCGGGAATTACCGGCTCAACTAAAAGCACACTCATCCGAGCACCTATTAGAGTCGTTTTCAAGCCCAGATGAGAACTTAATCGACCTCCTTGGAAGCTCCAAGTTATATCCAATGGAGTGTCTCCTATGAGTTCGAGAAGTATATAATGTTTTCAAATCTTTCCTGGTTTATGGACGCTCCATTATTTTTTTGGCCACAAAAGTGTTTTGTACTATATTTTCTAACCTACTGAAACCAAGCAGGTTGCTTGAGTTGTTGTTCCTGCGAATACGGACTCCTCCCCGAAGTCAAAAGGTACAATGCTTGGTGGAACTGTAATTCAGAGGTACATGGACACAATAAACCCTTTGTTGGTTAATCAGTTAATTTCTGGGGAGTCGGATATTTAACTGACGCATTCCACATTAGAAAGTCATTATCATGTTCAACACTTTTGTGGATTTGTGGAACCTGACACATTTGGGAGTATTATACATTGTGTCGAATACCAGTTTGCATTGGGATTGTGATAAAATATATGATAATGTTTAAGTATAAATATTTTTGTATTAATTACTGATATATGCAATTGTAAGGGACGAACAAAGAAAGCTCATCTGCAGCATTGCCCTAGCGTGATATAAGTCATTTTCTGAATTCTAACCATTAACCATCAAGGCTGCAGTATAGTTTGCAGAACCTGCAGAATTTCTCGCTGAACACTAGTATGTACATAATTCATATTATTGTTCTTATTAGTACACATCCATTCATTAATTAATGTTAATTATGTTTCAAAGTTCAGGTATCTATTTACAGTATAGTTTCCGGAGTGTTCTGCAGACATATTTTCAATGCTTAGGAGGCTGCTTCTATGTCCAGCCTTTGAAATTTCTACTCCTTTAAGAGAATTCAGCGAAGAGCCGTACCCTTGAAAGGTCCAACTAATCTTGAGCGGAGTGTCTCCTTCATGATTCATGTCAAAATTGAAATTCCGTTAAATTTGATATTCTTGGTATTGTGATGGGTATTTTTGTTTGTATCATATTAGATATTATGAATGCTCGTATCTTTTTACCGTTTACGTAACATTGGACTTGAGTGGAGTCACCAGCAAATTGAGCATCGTCACTAAAACTGAAATACTGAATTCTCGGTGGAGCTATTAAAATGGACAAATTGAAATAGACGTAATCAAGATTCTTTCAGTTAAAATGACGCTCCTACAGACTATGAAAGTATCAGACTATGAAAATGTTTATTGTGCATAGTCTATACTTGCGATCCTTCAGTTTATGCTTTTACATCTGAACAATACGTCTCAATCGTTAATCAGCATAGGTTAAAATGATGAAAGCAAATACGCCAACGCATTACACGATCACATGCGTATTACATCTCTAAATCGTCAATAAGGAAACCCTGAACATCAAGAATGGCAGTGAATTTTGTTTAACCCGGCGCAGCTTAATTTGCTTCATTATCACAACAAATTACATTTCAGTCACAATTTTAATGCACTTCCGTGTGTTATGTGTTACCCATGTGAAAGGGTGCAATATTTTCAATTGTTACAATATTGCCATTGCCATTGTCTTTTCCCAATTCGTAATGTTTCTTAGGTCTTGGCCATGGAAAATCTAAAAAATGTTACGCGTGTCTACAAAGAGGAGTTTTTTCATGCTGGTCGATATTCGTCGGATGTTTATTAGCATTTAGTATATTTGTATCTCATTTGTTTCCGAAACGTTGCAGTATAATTATTATATTGTTTGGATAGCCAGTACTGCATTGTATGTTTGCGAGAGAAATCACTGGACGTGGTCCAACTGCCCAAGGAGAATGGCAAAATTGATGAATTAAACAGCCACCAAAACAATATTTTTAGTCAATTCACGTTACTCGGAGAAATAGATTATGATGTTATCTACGTCCAGATTGTAATTGTAACTTTTGTTAATAAATTGACTTGGTCATAACTGACTACAACTGGGTTGGGTAAATAAATTATAAATCTGATGAACTGTGATATATGCACCTAAAAGTACTTCGTACGACATTCACTAACAAACCAAATACGAACATTTTAAACGAAAGCAAAAGCGGATCACTGCTTCAAGCCTCAGAAAAAAGTTTCACAATTTGTTTAGTTAAAATACCCTGGACTACTAGAACCGCAGTGTAATTTGCCTGGCCAGCTTTGTTTGAAGCAACGCAGGTATAGTCCCCTTTAAAACGCGTAGAAAATATTCAAAATTCAGTTCAAGCTACTTTCAGTAAAGACTGTGTATTGTGGTGCAGTCATCAGTAACGAGTATTAAAAATGCTAAAATTGATTGTATACCAGCGTGGAAAGGTGCAATACTCTCAATAGTCAACAAATTATTCCTTTTCCCAATTTTAGTTGTTTCTATTCCCATTTGGGATGAGAGCTCTTCCCCATGAAATATCCATGAAATTGATAATGGAGTATCGCCTTGATCTACTAAGCAGGTTAGCGACGTGTGTGATCCCGCTGCTAAAGGGTCATCTCCTTCTCCGAAGGAGAATGGAATTATGTGAGGCGGAACTGGCAAACAAAAATAAGTTCTTCTATGATGACTATGACAAAAAGTTATTAAACATCTTTACAAATACAGTTTCTGTCATCGTATCAATATCATGACATATACATAATTTAGAGCTTTCACTTTGAAGGTCTTATATACCGGATGTAATGCTAGCGATTTTATATAAGAGTATCGCAATCCCAATTAACAAATTTCTCACTCAAATTTTCAGGCACAAATGGAACCTGATAAAACAAAGCAAGACATGCGCTTGATTTCATGCAGCACATCGACAAAATCGTAAAAAAGATTTGTGGAATACCCTGAACAATTAGAACTGTAGTGTAATTCGCTTGACCAGCTTTATTTGATGCAACACAAGTATAGTCCCCTTAAGATTTTAGACAATATGTTATATATTAAAACATGATGCACCTATTTTTGACTTGGAAGAAAGTACTAATATACTCTGCATTCTACGTTTGTTACCGGCGTGGAATGGTGCAATGCTTTCAATCGACAGCAAATTATTTCGTCGCCCGATTTTGGTCGTTTCTATTCCCATTTGGGATGACAGTTCTTGACCATGAAATATCCAAGAGATGGAAAGCGGAGTATCTCCTTGATCGACTAAACACTGAAGGGATGTGTGCGTTCCAGCTTCCAGTGGGTCGTCTCCAAAGGAAAATGGTACGATACGGGGTGGAACTATATTTTGAATATTATGATTCGCGTGATGATAAGTTAGATATCAACTAAAATTACTTGAGCTTTCACCAATTTCCCTAAAGATGGTATATGTTAGTGTACCTTATTGTATGCTTATGCAATAATTGACGGATGTAGAAAGGAATGAAAGCCACGTCATTAAGCGCCAAAGTGCTTGAAGCGATGAGCACAGTAATTTGCAAATGATGAAATATTTTAGATACCCTGAACAACTAAAACCGCAGTATAGTTGGCCTGTCCAGCTTTGTTAGAAGCAACACAAGTGTAGTCCCCTTTGTATATTGAAGAAAGATTTTTTCAAGTTCGTTTATTTCATTTTACCTAATGTCGTAGATGTAGATGATTTGGTTGACTAAAGTTTTTCGATATTTTACCCGCATGAAAAGGTGCAATGCTCTCAATATTTAACAAATTATTCCTCTTCCCAATTTTCGTCGTCTCTATCCCCATTTGAGAAGATAATTCTTGCCCATGAAATATCCATGAAATTGACAAGGGTGAGTCGCCCTGATCTACAAAACACGTTAGTGAGGTGTGCGACCCAGCTGCAAGTTGTTCATCGCCGAAGGAGAAAGGGACAATTCGAGGTGGAACTACAGAGTAAATATATTCATAGCATTATGGACTTGATGGTATATATGTGGCACATCAGTGTATGTATGTATTTATCTACCAACCATTTATCCCTTAATGATGCACTTATTTAATTAATAATAACTGATTTTCATAAATTGACATATTCAATTCCATTGATTTCCCCTGTCTGTGTCATTCGTATTCTCATTACACGGAATACACGAAGTTCATCAATCTAATTCCTTTATTGGTGTAAGGTGAGTAAAATAAAATCATAATAAACGGAATCAAACACAAGCGCACATAATCTACTGAAGCCGCACAATTCTTTATGGTAAAATTCTCAAATACCCTGAACGACTAGAACTGCAGTATAATTTGCTTGACCAGCTTTGTTCGACGCGACACATGTGTAGTCCCCTTAAGATTTTGCAAGATAGTTTATATATACTCAATTAAACCCGTTTCAAACCAAACAAATTAGTGCATCATCTCTGTTTGAATTGTTAAAAGTTAATACCAGCATGGAATGGTGCAATGCTCTCAATACTCAACAAATTATTCCGCTTTCCAATTTTCGTTGTTTCTACTCCCATTTGAGATGACAACTCTTCCCCATGAAAAATCCATGAAATTGTTAACGGTGTATCTCCTTCATCTACTAAGCACTGAAGGGACGTATGCCTTCCAGCTTCAACTGGCTCTTCTCCGAAAGAGAATGGTAGAATTCGTGGTGGGACTACATTCAATTGGGAATCAAAGACGGTATTATATTATGCACACATTTGCTATCTACCTTTATAGGAATCTACACCGGAACATAATTGCCTATTTACTTCATTCAGGATTGGTAAGTTTATGCACAGGATTGCAGCACAGTAAAAATGAAATTACCTACACAAATATTGAAATACTCAAGCGCAATTTGCTTAAAAGCCACACGGTGAGGTAATCAATGTTTATCCTTGAATACCCTGAACAATTAGAACTGCGGTGTAGTTCGCTTGACCAGCTTTGTTAGATGCGACGCATGTATAATCCCCTTTTATAAATATCCATATTAAATTAACTTCATGATTCTTTCGCTGACCATTTTAATTTTTGTTTCAAGCTTGGTGATTAAAGGAATATACCAGCATGGAAAGGCGCAATACTCTCAATGCTCAGCAAATTATTCCGCTTTCCAATTTTAGTAGTCTCAATTCCCATTTGAGATGACAGTTCTTGTCCATGAAATACCCATGAAATTGTTAAAGGAGTATCCCCTTGATCGACAAGACACTGCAGTGACGTATGCGTTCCAGCCTCGACAAGTTCATCTCCAAAGGAAAAAGGTAGAATTCTTGGTGGAACTAAAGCCAATCGAAAGTAAATGATAAATGCACTGGTTAACGGAACAATTACTAAATATTCAGAATGTATCAAATGACAACATTGAAACGTTATTATATGAATTTGCGCGTTTTTGTACAAGGATTAGATTCCTTCCTGAAATATTCGGGTTAAAATAGAAGTAATGTGAAATGAAAAAATTTCTCCGAAAAAAAATGCATTCAGCAAGCAAAATCGCGAACAAGCCACAGTGACATGAAAATAATTATCATTAAATACCCTGAACAACTAGAACTGCAGTATAATTCGTTTGGCCAGCTTTATTTGAAGCTACGCAAGTGTAGTTTCCTTTTTAGTAGAAAATCAGTCATCAAATTAAAATTCGACTGTAGTTTATCTAAACAAGTAGTTCGTAATTCAAATATGATATTTTTTTAATTTATGAAATGTTACCGGCATGAAATTGTGCAATGCTTTCTATATTCAACAAATTATTTCTCTTCCCGATTTTCGTCGTTTCTACTCCCATTTGAGAGGACAACTCTTGCCCATGAAATATCCAGGAAATTGTCATCGGCAAGTCGCCCTGATCTACGAAGCATTGTAGGGAGGTGTGTGAACCTGATGTTAATGTTTCCTCTCCGAAGGAGAATGGTACAATGCGGGGCGGAACTGTTGAAAACAATGTATCGTTATTGCTAATAACAAAAATAAGCATGCTTTAACTTATGGGGCTGAACAAATCTTCGACTTTATAACGAATGGACGAACTAAATAGTACATTACGTGACATAACACTAGTACACAAGATCATCTCATAATTTCATGCAACAAGTGGCAGCGTAAAGCTTTGTAGCTTTTTAACAATTGGACTCAGTCAACCTTGAACAATCAGCTCCGCCGAGTGTTCGGCTGAACCCACAGAATTTGTCGCGACACATGTGTAATTCCCCATATGGAATTGTGATACGCTCTCTATCGATAGCATGTTTGTCCGCTTCCCAATTTTTTGAGTTTCTATACCGTTTTTTGCATTTACTTCTTGGCTCTCTTGGCCATGAAATATCCAAGAAATTTTTAGAGGCAGATCTCCCTAATTGTGTACAAGTACATACATGTGATGAGCAAAATGTACGGCTTAAAAATAGTAACACTTATATTTAAACTTTCTACGAAATCTAGTTGATACCATGTCGGCAGTACAAGTGAGAGTTGCATGACTGCCAGCTTCTAACGGTTCTTCTCCAAATGAAAACGGGACGATTCTCGGAGGGACTAGCAATCATACAACAAGCAGCCATGATTTAGCTTTGGAATAGGAATTCTTAAGGTAAATAACTGTGAAGTTTCAGGAGCTGATGATGGATATAAAATTAAATTAAATGGATTTGTATGAAGCGTTTAATGCCGACGTTTAAAGCGTGGAAGCAATTCATGAGAATATATGTTGCTAAATGTGTGTACCATTGACAATGAGCGCGGTTGTATACTCATCTGTACCGGCGAGATTAGATGCACTGCAAGAATAGCTACCTGCGTGACTAGCTTTCACATAATCTATCATGAGAACACTACTTCTCGGGCCGAGTTTCATAATAGAAACACCTTCCTGTGACTTCTCAGCCAGAATGGAGCTATGGAATGACCATGTTATTTGCATCGGTACCTCTCCCACAGACACGAAGCATTGTACTTGAGCTACTTCCCCTTCATTGAGTGCTCCCTCCCCTTCTCCGAATGTGAACGGGATTATTTTTGGAGGAACTAAAAATTAAAGATTTTTTGTGTGAAAATAACTACAAACTACAAAAATTATCCAACTGGATTTTCGTACCAAACTTATTACACCAAAAGTTTACCCCAAGGATTTACACAAAAAAGAAAGGAATAGCAGCGCAATTTTACATGTAGCGAAAAGTGTGTTTCATCTGCCAGTTTCATTTTCTAATCATACCGTTAACGACCAATGACGCTGTATACTCATCAGTGCCTGCAGCATTACTAGCTCGACAAGAGTAATTCCCTGAGTGATACGATTGTAGCGACTCGATCATGAGAACACTGCTTTTCGAACCTAGCTTCATTATTGAAACGCCTTCTTGCTTCTGTTTAGCGGAGCCTATTCCATGAAATGTCCATGTTAGTTGCAAAGGCAAGTCTGCCGATGATGCTACTACACAGGTTAGCTGAAGGGTATCTCCAAAACTCATTGGCTCGTCGCCTGCTCCGAAAGGCACAATTCGAGGTGGGACTGGAATTCAATGTTACCCATTTTTAAACAGGTCTTGCACCAATAAATATTTTAACAAACTCTTCTAAAACATGATTACCCTTTTATGAAAGTCCTACCCAGGATTTTAAAATTAAAAGGAGCTCGAAACTCAAAGCGGCTTTAGGCTAAGGTGCGCGATTTACCTTTGCAGAATTCAAGCATAACTGTGCACTGTAGATATTTTTACCATTTACAACAATCGTCGTAGTATACTCATCAATTCCAGCACTGTTGCTTGCTCGACATGTGTAACTTCCACTGTGATGAGCTTGCAATGACTCGATTATTAAAACGCTACTTTTTGTTCCTAATTTCATTATTGAAACGCCTTCTTGTTTCTGTTTAGCCGAGTCGGATCCCTGAAACGACCATGTTAATTGGAGAGGAGTATCGCCCGATGCTACCAAACATGTTAGTTGTACAGCGTCACCAAAACTGGAAGGTTCGTCTCCACCCCCAAAAGGTACTATTTTTGGTGGAACTGAAAATATATTTTTTGACTGAATGAACTAAACGAAGGATTGATTGTAAAGGAAAGGAGCGAGGAAATTTGTAAATATCCTAAAAAACTAAATATTAATGCTTTTACCATTTTACTATTATACTGGTTGCAAGGATGGATATCAAACTTAGATTAATGGAATAATCAAGGCGGCATGAAAATGTTTAAATGCATTGTGCTGCTTATGCATTCTAAAAGTTGGATAATTTTTTACCATTCACAACAATCGTCGTAGTATACTCATCGGTTCCTGCGGAGTTACTAGCTCGGCAAGAATAGTTTCCACTATGATGAGCTTGAAGTGACTCAATAACCAAAACACTGCCCTTCGTACCAAATTTCATTATCGACACATCGTCAGGTGCCTGTTTTGACGAGCCAGGGCCATGAAACGACCATGTTATTTGTAGAGGAGAGTCACCCACTGATACCAGGCATGTTAGCTGTACAGCTTCACCAAAATTTGAGGGTTCATCACCGCCCCCAAATGGGACTATTTTTGGTGGCACTGAAAGTGTTCGAAAGTAAGTGCAAAATGAAGTTTCCGTATAAGGCGATGACATTATCATGTAATTAGTAATTGTATTTGAGATTGTGAATGTGTAGGTAACGAGTAACGGGGCGAAGTGAGATGTCCTTTAAAAACTATCTTATTTTTTGATGCTCGAAGGTTATATTATATTAACACATAATTGGGAAAATAGATAGTGGAAGCAGATAGTTAGGTATAGCATGAGAGAGAGAGAGTGAAGCGTTTTAAAGAAGATTCAGTAGAATGTATTAACCATGAACGGTTAGTTGAGCTGTAAAATTTGTAGTGGCAAAACTGTTGGATGCTACGCATGTATAATTTCCCATGTGGGATGCAGCCACAGAATCAATTGTGAGCAAATTCGTTCGCTTCCCGATACGCATTGTGTTAATCCCCATTTGCGAAGATAACTGTTGACCGTGAAAAATCCAGGTTATGGTCAAGGGCAAGTCCCCTTCCGCCACGGTGCAATCTAAAGTCTTGAATTCGCCTGCTGGAAGGGGCTCATCGCCGAAAGTGAACGGGATGATCCTTGGTGCGACTAAATGTAATTTACCATGTGCAATCATCTTTACTTTATATTTGTACTCGTTCGCCTTCAAACTAAATATAGCCGGTTAGGCTATCCTACATCCTACACCATGTTCACCGATACCAACTTGTTGAATTAATTTATGAAAGGATGGTGTCTATGATGATGAAGTCGACATGAGGGATAATATGTGAAGGAGGAAATTCGAGCTAAATACGAAGCAGTGACAGGAAAGTGTCAGCCATATTGCAAATTTAAGCGAAAACAGGATATTATGCAATAGATTCAGTACCATTAACTCTAAGTTCTGTAGAATATGATGCATTTCCTGCATTATTTCTGGCGGAACATGTGTAAGTGCCAACGTGCTCCGAATTCACCGAGTCTATAACTAAGAGACTGCTTCGTTGCCCAAACTTAGTTGTAGCTACCCCTTTCTGAGTCATTGTGCTGGAGTCTTTGCCATGAAATGCCCACGTTATTTGTAATGGGGCATCGCCAGTGCTAACAATGCATTGTAGTTGTGTCATTTCTCCTGCTTCGATGGTATCCGATCCGAATGAGAAAGGAACTATGTTGGGAGGTGCTGCAATGAATTGGAATGAGGTAATGTTTAAAAAATATTTGAGCAAACTCAAGTCGTTACAAGTCGCCGTGAAAGGGTTGCCTTTGATGAGAAAAGTCTGTGAATCCCCAGTCAACAATATTTTGTAACTGACACATCTGACCTGCTTGTACCGCGTCGCTACCAAAGGTGAACGGGAGAATGCTGGGTGGAACTATGCAATAATGCAGAATGTGTATTTAAGCAAAAAGAACGTAATATGTCAAGGTTAAACTTAAAATATGGGAGGGAGTTAGATCACAAAATATTTTTAAAAGAATTGCTCAGCGCAGCTTATAATTCTATACAGATTGAGCAGCAATAAAGCTATTGCGACATTCAACTTATCTCATTTACCATCAACCCTAAGTTCTGTCGAATGTGAAGCATTTCCGGCAGCGTTCCTTGCATGACATTCATAACTACCGACATGTTCTGAGCTGACAGAGTCTATGATGAGCAAGCTACTTCTTTCTCCCACTTTCATCGTGGACACTCCCTTCTGTGTCCTGGTCGTCATGTTTTTGCCATGAAAGGACCAGGTAATTTGTAACGGGGCGTCGCCAGATACGACGATACACTGAATTTGACCCATTTGACCTGATTCAAGTGCGTCAGATGCGAATTGGAAGGGTAAAATTTGTGGAGGAACTGTAAAATATTTAGTAGGACCGGGATGTAAAAATGAGCTAGAATGTTCATATTGAATTTGTATGTCTACTGAATGTATACAAGATTGCCAGGATTTTTAACTTGTGAATAAGTTTATGAGTTTATGAGCAATTATCGCAAAATTTGCACAAGCAAAACGGTCACAGCTTCCTTTTTCCGACCAACTCTCTATGATTTACCATTGACAGTAAGATCCGTTGAATATGACGAGTTTCCAGCAGAGTTCTTAGCAGTACACGTATACACTCCGACATGTTCGGAATTTACTGAATCTATTATGAGTAAGCTGCTGCGCTCTCCTATTTTCATTGTGGAAACTCCCGTTTGTTTCCTAGTTGTCGAGTCTTTTCCATGAAATGACCAACTGATTTGGAGAGGTGAGTCTCCAAAGCTAACAATGCATTGCAGTTGTCCCATCGCTCCTGCTTCCAGAGCGTCGTTCCCGAATGCGAAGGGGACAATGGTTGGGGGAACTTGAGAAACATGAATGAAAAAGTAACTAAAAGGTTGATACTTTTAATCAAAATCAAAGTAGCCTAAACCTACAATTCTTTATACTACCTGACGGGTGTTTAAGGAATTTACCCAAGTAAATTAAAAACGAAACCGAGGTTTATAAGCGGCAATAACAGCAGTATTAGGCGAAGACTATAGTACATTATCTTTTACCATTAACTCTAAGCTCTGCAGCATGAGATGCATTGCCAGCGGAATTTCGAGCGTTACAGGTGTACGTTCCAGCATGCTCTGAAGTTACAGAGTCAATCATGAGCATGCTGCTCCTTTCTCCTAATTTCATTGTCGATACTCCTGTCTGTTTTCGCGTTGAAGTGTCCTTCCCTTGAAAGGACCACGTGAAGTGGAGAGGAGTATCTCCAGACAAAACTATGCAATTCAACTGGCCCATTTGGCCGGATTCGAGGGAGTCTCCACCAAACTGGAAGGGCATGATTGTCGGTGGAACTGGTTTTAAAAGATATTTAAAATAGTATGCAATAATACAATACACATACGTAGCGTCGTATCACGTATCTACCGTAAGTAAAACTATCCCAAAATTTTCAAAAATTAAGACAAAGGAAGAAAAGCTATGCAAATTAAAAATCGAAGTGCCAAACGCTCATTTGGTTTTAAAATGGAATTGTTAACGAACTCTGAACAAGCAACTCAGCAGTGTAATTGGCTGTTCCAGCAGAGTTCTTCGCGGAGCATGTGAAATTCGCTGAAAACTCAACGGGGTCAATTAAAATGATGCTACTTCGTTGGCCGAATTTTGTAGTTTGAATTCCTTTTTGAGCCTGAGTTGATACGTCGGCGCCATGAAAAGCCCACGAGATTTGTAACGGGGTATCGCCTTCCGCGACGTAGCAAGTGGTTTGAGCTTGTGTGCCCCATAACAAGGGCTTATCCCTGTCCCCGAATGAGAATGGTACTATCTGGGGTGCAACTTAATAATGGAAAAGCAATTTACAATATGTACAATTAAACTATTCGACAATACCTCTTGTAATCAAGAAAGAAATAGTTAACCAGGGATCCCTTTTGTGTGTTCGTAAATTGTAAAACCATAATAATTAGGATTATAATTAGGGTGTAATCAGGCCTATGTACAAATATAGAGCGAAATATTCGAGATATCGAATGTGTAAATTTTTGAACAAAGCATAGCTTTTTGCCGCACTGAAATTGCAATCTTTTCTATCTGTCCTCATGTTTACCATTGACTTTGAGATCAGTGGAGTAGGAAGTATTTCCAGCGGCATTCTTGGCGGAGCACGTGTACGTACCCACATGTTCGGACGTGACAGAGTCTATAATCAATAAGCTACTCCTTTCGCCGACTTTCATCGTGGAAACTCCTGTCTGCTTTCTAGTGGTCAAAGCCTTCCCGTGGAAAGACCAAGTTACTTGAATGGGAGCATCTCCAGAGCTAACTATGCACTGCAACTGAGCCATTTCTCCGGCTTCAATTGTGTCCGATCCAAATGCAAATGGAACTATGTTCGGAGGCACTGCATTACGATGAATCAATAAAAAATATATCGAGAATCATACTAAGATTTTGAGAAGAAGGAAAGACAAGGTATTAAACTTCTAGTGTGGGTCAAATGAAAGTTTGCTGGAAAAAAATGCGTAAAAAATATATATCCCTGGCGCAAAGATCTTATTAGCTCAATGAAATCATCCAACACACTTTGTACGAGTAATTCAGTTGTGTAATTTGAGCTCCCTGCGGAATTCTTGGCAGAACACGTAAAATTCCCACTAAATTCCACTGGATCAATGAGAATGATACTGCTACGTTGTCCGAACTTTGAGGTTTGAATCCCTTTCTGTGCGTGTGTGGTCATGTCTGATCCGTGAAATGTCCATGTAATGTGCAAAGGGAGATCTCCGTCCACAACGTAACATGACGCTTGAGCCGATGTTCCCCAAAGTAGTGGCTCATCCCCAAATGAAAATGGTACGATCTTTGGGGCAACTTCAAAGATTTTCATGACATTCGTCGATTATTTTTTATGGGAGGAAAATAAACTACAAAAATAATTCTACCACAATATTTTTTATCAAGAAATGAAAGCCTGCTAACTTTCTTTGCGTTTCAAGCCTATCAAAATCAGAAGTAAGTATATGCTTGCCATTCACTATCAATTTCGAAGTGTAATCTGTGCTTCCTGCTGCATTCTTTGCAGTGCAAATATACAATCCGTTGTGATCTAAGCTCACGCTTTCAATCGAAAGTACGCTACTCCGTGAGCCTATTTTCATTGTGGAAACCCCCTTCTGTGAAGCCGTCGATGATTCATTCCCATGAAAGCTCCACGTAATTGTCAAAGGGGTATCCCCAAAACTAACCATACAACTGGCTTGGACACTAGCGCCAGCGTCCACTGCATCATCGCCAAAGCTGAATGGCACAATTACTGGTGGGACTATACCATTACCCACCCGACACATAATATCAGTGATAAATTCATATTTTCCTCGATAACACCACATTATGAATAATTTAAAATATCAGTTAAAATTTAGTATGAATTATGATTTGATATGCGTCCCAGGAAAAAAAATTGAAACTGTCCCTTACCCATCACTTGCACTTCCAAGTTTCCACGTGAGGTGTAGCCTTGAGCGTTGCGCGCAACACAGGTGTAAGTTCCTTGATCGCTGGCACGCTGTACATTTTCAATGATGAGGGTTCCATTGGGGAAGACAGCTTGTCTCCGGTTGATTGGCAGTACACGGTTATCTGAAAGAAGATACAAGTCGAGTATTAAACGTGGTGTTCTGATCGACATGCCTGTCACTTGTTTGTCTGTCAGCATCATTCATCCAAGAAACAGCTACCTTTTTCCCAAACCACAGCGTCGATTGGGTAGCCAGCAACAGGGCAAGTGATTTGGAAAGTTTCTCCTGCAACTACTTGAGCTTTCTCCATTGGCTTGACGTGGGGAAGACCATGAACATTCAGTCTGGCAGCGTGGGACGCACTTCCAACTTTGGAGACACCAGTACATCTATCATGAATAAATGATAGATACGTTAGCGATACAAAATCAAATTCAAAACTATCTCGAACAAATTCATATCTAATCTAATATCCATACTTGTAAAGACCACCATCATTGCTGTGCACGTTCGTAATGTTCAAGTGTGATACGACTTCACCGGTAGCTGTGACATACTGTCCAACGGCCAATCTGAGTAATGAAAATTCTCAAATTATGTTAAAATTTGAAGAAATAATGAAATAAAATTGGTCTTAGCCTTGATAAATTTCTCCACTCCTCACCTTTCCCCATTTGTGACCTTCTTCGAATCCAATTCCCAGACAATCTCGGGAGACGGGTTTCCAGTGGCCTTGCACTTGAGAGAAACGGTTGGTCCAGGCTGTAAGATTTCTTCACGGAACTTGAAGGTGAGCCGAGGTGGATCGACTGAACGAGAATAATTGATTTCGTGCATTAAGAACTCGTCTGAATGTACAACGAATGCAATATATACGGTATACATATTACTGAATCTTACATCGTCCTCCGAGTTTCAGTTCTGAAGTTGATTGAGCCGAGTCCTGGTCATTCCTCACAAAGCATTGGTACATGCCCTTGTCTTCCCTTCGTACAGCATCAATCCGAATAACAGATTCATGAGTCTGAAGCCGTCTTCCATCTTTCATCCAGGTCACGTTCTTCACGGGCGATCCCTATTTTAATTTTTAATTATGGCGTGCATTATTCATACGCAAAAAAACAGCTTATTCCCACAATCAACAATTCCACCATCCTTTATCCAACCCAAGTTACCTGGTAGTGGCAGGTGAAAGTTGCCGGCCTTCCGTAATCCACAGTCTGAACAGCTGGTTCCACAGTCGCCGCCAACGGAGCCGTTACAGTCAGCACAGTTTCCACGCTTTCTTCGCCGACCGAGTTGCTCACAACACAGAGGTACTTTCCAGAGTCGTCAACTTTCGCTTCTCGGATGATCAAGGTTCCACCAAGCTGCTTCACCCGATCGTTCAATTCAACAGGTTCCCTGAGAGAGCTATCTGTAAATTTGTACCACCTAAACAAAGGACACAAAACAAAGAATTCGCGTTCAGCATTATTTCGTACAAACATCGTTGCAAAATGATAGGCGTAAGATAAATTTCAAGTAAACCAAGAATTGAAAAATAAACAGACTAAAGTGGAACATGCATGAAGATGAAAGTAAGATTAAAATGGTAATTAAAAATTATCCCTGGAAAGTCTAAAACTCTGATGACTAATTAACCAAACCTAGTTGAAGGCTTTGGAAACGCTTGAATTGAACAAAGCGCAGCGACTGAGCTGCCCGCTGTCACTTCACGGTTTTCAGTGATTCTAGAAGAACCTCGAGGCTGAACTGCTCCAGTTGGTTCTGATTTTTTACACGAACATTTAAAGTTAATTGTCGTCATTTCAAATACATTTATTGACTTGTTTAAAATTAAATAATTTTGTTGAATGTCGGGAGACTTTCACTTTGCTTTCAGCGGAAGTAGTTTGCAGAGTGTTTGACTTTCACAGCTTGAAGGTGAATGAATAATAATTAAAATGTAAAAGTACGTCTATAAGATAATAATTACAAATTAAATTATTATAAATAGTTAGGGTAAACTTAATTATGTTGTATGTCAAGGACAAAGGAAAGAGTAGACTGTTGTCAAAAATATGTTGTATGTCACGAGTTGTGTGAGTGAAACCTTGATTTTGGGGTGGGATGAGACTGCGCTTCACAAAGTAAAGCGATGTCACTTCCCCTGTGTGATTTAACACGCTGCCAACCATCACCGTTAAGTTTAGGCCCTGCACGACCTGTGGGTTCTGTCGTGTCCAATTACAGTTTTATTATCAACAAATTTCTATTTACCAAAATCCATTATTTAAAAGCATTTATATACAAAGTAATCAACGATGGAAATCGGTTGTAGCCTCAGCCTGAATGTTGTTAATTGAAACGGAAGTTTCCACAATTTATTGAAGACTTAAAACTTAAATCCTTGTCATGTTTGATCAAAATTTAAGAATTTACATTTGCCTTAACAAAATGCTCAGTTAAGCCGTAACTTTGAAAGGAAGTCTTCCAGAAAGAAACAAACCTATATTTCGGAGGTGGGAACCCCTGAGCCTCACACTTCACACTGATCGCCTCATTCCTCTTTACAACTTTGACAACAGTCGTGTCTCTAAGAATTGAGTCGCGAAGAGTTGGAGAAATAGCGTTTCGAGGATCTAGAAACAGAAAGATTTCAAAGAACAGAAAATATAATGTAGCATGCAGTAAATAATACGCTGATTATTATCCTAGATCAATAGTTTATAGTTACTAGTCGTTGGCGTCTGATTATATGCCAATGCTCAATTATCTAATTAATATGACCTAAAATCAGGTGTAGGATATCCCTGTGCGTCACAATTTAATGCTACGTGTTTCTTCAACTCTACCATCTTCCTCGCAGTTCCGATTCTCTCCCCGTCCCGGATTTTTGGCGATACACTTGTCTGAGGTTCTATTTCAAATTTTGTTATCATGTATCAAGTATTTAACTTATATCTTTCGAATTCAGAAAAGACGTTTTTGAGCGTAATTAAGCTGTGACGATTTGAAGGGGACAATGGCACCAAATATAGAAGCCGTGTAGGACGATAGGACCAACAAAGGAAGTCATTGTTTTCAATTTAAAAGGGTAACCTACACAAAAGCAGGAGGGGGATTCCCCTGTGCTTCACAGGTCAACACTGCGGGATCATTCCGTTTCACTGTTCGGTGGGGCCTTACAAGTTCCGGAGATTTTGGCCCAACTCCAGAAAATGGTTCTGGATTTTCATAATCAAATTGCAATTCATATTCAGATCAATTTCCAATATGAAATTAACGAAATTCTAATGTCGGGGATCGGGGACGGGAAGTGAAGCAGATTCGAAGTTAATGCAAAGCAAAACCTCGTGTTCAGAAGGCTTCTTTTATCTAACCTAAATCTTGGATAAGGATGTGCTTGTGCAGGGCACGGAATAGCGACGGAGGAACCGGCAGATTTCTGTACAGTTTGCATACGAGATTCTGTGGGGAATTTAGGTGCTGAACTACCCATCGGCTCTGGAATTTGAATCAAGGTTCAAAATCAAGTCTGTTTTAAGTGAACAATACTATAAGTCAAATGCACTTTATGAAAAGTTGAGCCTTATTTGCTACACTTGATATATTGGAACATTGGAAGACGGAAGTTTTCGCACAAATCAACTAAACGTATGATTTTACTTTAATTTAATCCAAAACTCTTTACTTGTAATGGGGTGGAGGGTTCGCCTGAGCCGGACAGAGAAGTGAGAAACTGTTCTTTTCAGATACAAACGAGTATGTCAGATACGCTGATGGAAATTTCGGTGATGTGCTTCCCATAGGTTCTGCAAATCATGACATGATTATATGGCTAATTCGAAAATGGTAATTTTGTAACTATCAATTCTATCGTTCTAATTCCCAATGTTGGAAGACAGGTTGTGCGTTGCATAATCGTGAATATTTAACAGTGTGATTATATATTCATGAGAATATTGAGATAACAAGGATGCGTACATGAATCTTGGTGTTGGACTAGCTTGAGCAGGACATAGCAAAGCAAAGCTGCTCTTCTCTGACATTATGAATGTGTGAGACAATGACGCGGATGAAAATTTGGGTCCTGTGCTCCCAAGGGGCTCTGTAAATCATGTAAATTCAAATCGGGTCCATGTAATTTCTCTACACATTTGTTCATCCTATTTTATCGAACCGCACCCTGAAACCGAATGTTGGAACGTGTAAGTGATAGGAAAGTTTAGTGACTAATCGAAAATAGTTTAAACAGCGAAGGACAAGTACGTGAATGTTGGTGACGGACTAGCTTGAGCTGGACACAGTAGGGCAAAACTACTCTTCTCTGACATTACAAATGAGTAAACCAATGATGCTGAAGAAAATCTAGGTGCTGAACTTCCAAGTGGTTCTGTAAATCATGAAATTGAAAATATTCCCTAAAATCGAAATTCAGTATATTGTTTTCTCAAATCGAATGCTGAGACAATCGAGCCATTTAAATTGAGCCATGTTGGGAGACTTTACTCTCATTCTACTCTCTTGTTGCAGAAACTCGTTTCAATATTTATGATTTTTGTATGCGGTATAAATGGAGAATGAAGCGTTTTGGAAGTCAATCAAATTCTATAATTTTGAAGTACATGAATGCTGGTGCCGGGTTAGCCTGAGCTGAACAAAGCAGGGCAAAGCTGCTTTTCTCTGATTTCGTAAAAGTTGACGAGGATGACTCTGAAGAGAATTTTGGTGCGGTACTGCCCAGTGGTTCTGAAATCAATTGGATTTCATAATATATGTACTTTCCATCCTGCCAAGATTTTTATTCTAGAAACATAAATGGTAGGAGACGGGAGACGAAAGCAGAGTGAATAAGATCAATTAGCACTATTTTCTAAAATGCATCTTGCTCATGATTACAATACAAGGCTCCAGTACCTAAAGAAAGGTGGAGGATTGCTTTGGGCATCACATAAAAGTGCAACATGAGTCTGTTTAGGGACAACTTTTTTAGACCCGATACTTTCGCCATCACGCACTTTGGGCACCATACTTGTCTGCGGATCTGGTTTAAAAATTTAGCAAATCCTATATTACACCTGCCAATGTAGAATTTCTCCATGGGTTAACGAAAATTCACTTTTTGGGGGGACGGGAAGCGTTACAGTTTCTGATGCAAATACATACGCTAAGCGTTTACCTAAACAAAGGCTTTGGATGTGCCTGAGCGGGACAAACAACGGCAACAGTCGCACCGTTAGTGACAGTTGTTTGCGACCTAGTTTCAGTTGGAAACTTTGGTGCTGAGCTACCCATGGGTTCTGCAAATTATTGGACAGTATTTTTGCATTTCTTACTTAAAGCAAAGCCTTTCATTGATTGATTTTGGGAGCCTGAATGTTGGGAATGACAATATTTTTCTTATGAAGACAATGCTTTCGCAACCAAGAATAACATACGTAAACGATGGCCTGGGAAATGCCTGTGCAGAGCACAACAATGCGAAATCGGATTTCTCCGTCTTTACAAATGTTGACGACAGGGCTTGGGATGAGAATTTCGGAGCTGTGCTTCCCAACGGTTCTGCGGGAATGGATATTAAAAATAACCTAAGTAATCCCTGAGATTTCTTTTTTTTACATAAGTCTTTCAACAAATAAAGCCTCAATGTTTGGCGAAGACGGGAAGCAAAGTCAATTCTACTCCACCTTTGTCCTTTACCTATGTGAAGGAGAGGGATTACTCTGAGCATCACACAAAAGGGAAACTGAAGAGCTTCGAGAGACTGTTTTACGAAAAGACGTTGTCTCTTCGTCCCGTACTTTGGGAGCCATACTGATTTGTGGAGCTGTAAATTGAATCAATATTGCAACTTGCAACTAGTGCCCAGAAACTCATTTTTACTCTACTTAAAACACAAGTTTACTCTGATTTGGGACGGCGCGTCGGCCTGAATGTATTTTTTAGTCTCGATGTCGATAATACTCTGAAGTGCATCTTTTGAAAGAGCTTGAGCTCAATTGCTTACTGGTAAGATGGAGCTGGAAATGCTTGGGCAGAGCAAATGATTGCAAATGAGGTGTCTTGGTGTTTGGTGAAAGAGATGCTTTGCACACCACCAGAAAAAGTTGGCTTCGTGGTTCCGATGGGATCTGATCGAAAACATATGTGAGCAACACCAAGTTTCTCAATGATTTCGAACTTATTTAATCACTTGTGCTCTGATGATATGAGGGACAGCCCGGAATATACTGAACTGATTTACCGTATTCTAATCTCGTAGCATGATTTTCTCGGAAGCATATATTTATGTATACAAATAGGCATTCGAAATTAAAACTAAAACTAACCAATATGAAGGAGTGGGCTGACTTTGTGCATCGCATAATAACGAAACTATGTGCTTTTGCTTAGCAAAAACTTTTGCTCCGATGGAATTTCCGTCCCTTGCCCTCGGAGCAACACTGGTTTGGGGTTCTAAAATACGTATTTGAGAAATGTACTACTGAACGGTAAGGTCTAATTAGCATTGCATGTTTTGTGCCACATTTGCCTTGAATGTTTCGGAGACTGGGTTGAATGCTTTATAAATTGATTAAGCACTTTAATGTTTCTCATCTAATTGAGTAACTTTGTGATAAAAATGAAAGAACATATCCTAAGAGATGGAATTTCGTACTTGAAATAAGGAACGGGATTTCCCTGAGCTTCGCAAATGAGAACCCCAACTTGACCTCTTCCACAGACTGACGGTGGTCTCAGCATCTGAGGAGCCCTTGGAGCGACGCCAACCAAAGGCTCTTTACATAATATCAAACCAAAAATGAAGATTTTCTATGTGCAATGATGGATTCTAGTTTCTAGTAAAGGCGACTGTGGTATTGAAAAGCCTTCAGCTTTTACGTTGGGATCGGGAAGTCGAAGTCTGGGAATGAATTTCTGGACAGTATCATCAATAAAGCTACCCTATTGGTTACTAACCAGTATTTTGGAGCGGGATTGCTCTGTGCATCACACATGAAAGCGACAGATTTCTTTGATTCAACTACAAGTTTAGAGCCGATACTTGTTCCATCCCGTACTCTTGGTCGAACACTCGTTTGAGGTTCTAAATTAAATTGCAAACGTCGAAAAACATAACTTCGTAAAAATTCGTATAAAAGAAGACAGGTTTGAGCAAAGTGTCAGGAGACGCGAAATGTAAAAGCAGAGTATGAAATATATCTATCAGATCGTGACCATATCAATCAGTGGGACGTACATAAACTTGGGTATGGGGCTCCCCTGTGCTTCACAATTTAAAACTGTTGATTCTCCCTGTCTACTGAAAATTGGCGGATGAAACTGAACTTTCGGCACTACTCCAGAAAGGGGTTCTGTAATTTCAGAGCAATTCTCATTTGTTCCATGCGCTAATCAAGTAATGCTAATCTGACAGCCCCAAGCCCCATTAACTGTTTGGTAGAGACGGGAAATTGAAACGCAGTTTTAGATTTGAAGACATTCCTTTTTTTAAAGCTTTATCACCTGGCATGCGGTGCAGGATTCCCTTGAGCAAGGCAAGTTAGAGATATCGCAGATCCTGAGATTCCAATCACAGCTTGAAACCTCGCATTATATGGAATATTGGGTGCAGAGCTTCCCATTGGCTCTAATTAATAAAGCATATATGTTATCCACATGAATTTCATGAAATTCAGCAAATAGTGAGCACGCTAGCTGATGTAAGCTTTGCATAAATATATTCCAAATGAGAGAGGTAGCCCTTTTTCTACTAAGCCCGAAACTAAATGATATCTTTTCCATTTATGTCCACACTTCACCTAAAATTGGGAACGGGATTCCCTTGAGCAAGACAGGTAACGGCAATCGATGATCCTGCAGATCTGATCATCGCTTGCAATCTGGAGTCGTATGGCAAATTGGGTGCGGAGCTTCCCATTGGCTCTAATTATTTCAATAATTTCATAAATCAGTTCAAGTTTTATTGTAATTTGGCCACCTAAAAAGGTGTAAGTAGAACCATAACGAAATACGAGAGGGGCAGCCAATAACCTGTTTCGACCTGACGATAGCCATAAATCGCAAATTATACATGGTATTCGGTATTCATTCAACTTTGTAATGACAATGACTCACTTGAAGTTTGGAGGAGGATATGCTTGTGAAGGACACTGCAACGCAAACGCTGCTCCATGCTCCTTAAAGAAGGAGTGAGAGTGTGCTAGGCTTGAAAATTTTGGAGCAGTTCCTCCAAGTGGTTCTGGTGAACGTAATTCAAAATTCATTTTGTATGTGAATGAACATCTCTACACCATTTCTAATGCCAGGCCTGAACATTGGGAAAACAGAATTGCGCATATTGTATGAACATAATTACGAATAGTTCTTCTTAAGTATGAAAAGTCGGCATGTCCTTTGTCTTAAAACTTAAATGATCAACGTTAACACGTTAAGACAGTTGAAGTTAAAACCTACACAAATTGCGGAGCTGGATATGCCTGAGCTGAACACTGGAGAGCAAACGCAGAACCGTGTTCTTTATTGAATGCTTGCATGTGTGCTTGACTTGAAAACCTGGGAGCAGTGCCGCCAAGTGGTTCTGGTAAAGCATTTCCAAGACTTTTTATTCAAGGCACGGAATATTAATAACAATAAGCCTTTCTCTGAAGCCTGAAGTTTGGGAAATAAGGATGCAACAATGCAGCAGAAAGGAAGTTTTAACTTTACGTACGTATAACTGGGCCGTGGATAAGCTTGTGCTGGACACAGTAATGCAAATGAGTTTCCACCTTCATGCACAAATCCTGACATTACTTGGGCATTTCCAGAGAATCTCGGGGACGTGCCACCCAGAGGTTCTTGAATTTGAAAGATAATTTAACAAGAACTGTGTATACGATTTTATTGTATTTATGTTTGCCACTGCGACATATATTCTGAAGGTGAGAGGCGACCGTAATAAAGTAAACAGATTTGCCTTCTGACTACTTAATATGCTCAAAGTCATGTTATCTGGATGAAACTATGAACACTGCCACAGGAGAAGTGGCTTTACCGTAGATTACTTTTTACCACGTACTTAAATTTTGCTGGAGGGTATGACTGTGCCGGACAAAGTAGTCCAATCGTTGTCCCCTTCCTACTCTGAATCGTGAATTCTGATATTTTCCCATCTCCAGAGAATCTCGGTGCTGTGCTACCATGTGGTTCTAAATTTCATAGTGTACGTCGTATTTGAATATATATATCAATTCTCTAAACAATTTGTACATTTATATGAGGGGCTGCCTGATGCCATGAATCTTGGTATTTGGTTTGCTTTTCTCTTCAACATGCAATTTACTAAATATTATGGAAACGTGCTATTAAATTAAAATCTCAGCTCACTGAAACTTTGCTGGTGGGTACGATTGTGCAGGACAAATCAACCCAAAAGTTGATCCTTTCCCACCAACTCTCATATAACCTTGCATATGTTGCATATCCCCAGAAAACCTAGGTGCTGTTCCTCCAAGAGGTTCTAATAGAAAATAAGCACAATATCTTTGAATGTTTACCCACAAGCCTATAAACTAATGCAAACTGGCATTCATGAGAAAGATTTTTAGGGGCAGCCCGTGAACCTATATAAACTCCTATATTGTCATCCTACATTTATATTGAGTAAAGTATGTCACAGTGTCTATTACAGCTTGAAATGTCATCTTCTTGGCATTTTCAACGCGTCATTCCGTTCTCTTGTCTAGTACGACTGAAAACTTTCTCCTAAAACCTATATAAGTTCACTATGCCTATTCTCCTATTCTTCTTGTGGAAGTCCCAATCTCACCTAACGTTCGGTGCGGGATAGCCTTGTGCTGGGCAGAGGAGCGCTAGAGGACTCCCTGCATCCCATGTGAACCAACCAGCCGTCTGGGACCTTCCAGGAAATGTTGGTGCTGTGCCTCCCATCGGTTCTTCATTATCACAATTATGAAATGATATAACATTCCAGCTACAAATTGCACAACTTTCTGCGAGATATCATTCCTATGCAAGAGAAGCGACCCGATTTCCTGACCTTGTCTACTGTCTAAGAACCGTGACTGTCGTAATGAAAATTTCACGAAGATAACTTTCTGATGGGCGTAAATAAATACTTACTTTGACTGCGGAACAGGGCTAGCTTGTGAAGAACACAATAGTGCAAATGCATTGCCTTGCTCCCAGGTGTACGCGGAAATCTCAGAGCTGACAGAAAACTTTGGACGAATGCTTCCCATCGGTTCTTTAAAAGTAACATATTCAAATGCAAATACCCACGCGCAGTAAAATTTAGGGCTAACTGCAAACTTATTTTAAAGTGTAGTGGACCCGAAACATGAAAGCCGGGATAGTTGAAGGTGAAATCTAAGTTAATTACGAATAGAATGATTGAACTAAATGATGTTGTACTGCGTAACTAACCCAAAGGAAGGCACAGGGTAGCCTTGTGATGGGCAAAATAATACATGATCTGAATTTGCTGATGCCTCAACAGATCTGCTCGTCTCTCTTCCCGACGTGAATCTTGGTGCGACCGAACCAATTGGATCTGATAATATTCATATGAAATTTTATACAGGGCAATAATAATAAATGCTCGAATACGAAAGGTACTCCTAAAAGTTTTTCATTTTGTATGAAATTAGCTATTGGTAGCATATGCCGTAGGATAGAGACCGGAAGTTATGATTTGCAATAATTAATTACAAGTATTTATACTCTACAATTTACTCTGGTAAATTAAAAATGCTTTGTTCTCCAAGTTTCTCACACACAGTTTACAAGTTCGTGCATTCAGATATAAAGCTGATGAACTGACCTAACAGTTGGAATTGGATAGCCTTGAGCTGGGCAAAATAACGGTATAGAACTGGAGGTCTTCGTTTCGACAAATTTAAAACGCTCCGAAAAGGGAAATGTAGGAGCTACGCTGGAAAACGGCTCTATAAACATATTGTATACAGAAATGGATTTATATAGCTTCCTTCATCTTATATGCAACAGTATTTTTGCGAAAGATATACTGAAAATCTGCAAATCACTTCCCGTCTCCCAACATTCAGGCTTCGGGCCGCCCCTCTCTTATGAATCTGGCAACTTTTTCAGTGTTCACTTATCGTTAGTTTTAAACATCTTTATTACATTCAACCATCAACGTGAACCTGATCTATATTATTTTTTAAATTGATTATATGTGAAATGATTTTTGAGGAGCGTCAAACTCTTCAAAAGTGACTGCGTTGCCAGATTCATTAGAATATATCGTCACAGCCCACTCGGTAGAAAGGAAATGCTTAAATCGCAGTCACATATAATTAACAAAAACATTTCGACTCAATTAGAATTTGTAATTAATTGAAGAAGTGGTAATAATTTTAAAGTTGACTGTTTTCGCATTTCCTTTCGAATGGCTCAATAAATATGTACGAGATTCTCAAAGTTTGTCATACCTGTGATGACGAGTTTACCAGCAGATGCGCTCATGCGAGTTTCTCCAGTGAGACGATGTTTGGTTTGGCATCTGAAAAGAGAAATGACAGCAATCATGAAAATCATATTCGTTTTCGTTCTCCCAAATCCGCAGGGATGAGAACAAAACGCCATAGTGCACAAGTCAAAATAATATCTCATCTCAAGACTTTCCAAACTAAACATAGCCAAAAAAATTAATCGTCCACCAGATACACTTACCGATACTCCTTAAAGCCATCCTCTGGTCGTACATCCTTGATATGGAGCTCACCCGAAGGCAACACAACGAATTTACCATCTTAACATACAACAGAATATCATATTAGACTCACATTTCTCATATTGAATAGTAATAATATTTTTTTAAAGTGTAACAAGAACAATCGGACATGGCGGGTGCACGGGTCACAGGTCATTTGCAAACATATTCCTTTTACATTTTTCTACATGTAAAAGGAATTTTTATTGACACATACGACTTTTCAAAGTATTGATTTACAAAATAAAGTAAATGAATTTTCTTTCCATTTTGTCATTTTAATTTCTAAAGTGTATATAAAGCCTTTTAATAAATATACCTCACGGTTCATGTCAAGTGTGCGCCTTCGCTTATTGTAATCTGTCAGTTTTTTCATTCTCTATAAACATTTCGTATAAACAAAAGCAGCGTGTTCAACGCTGTATACCTACTGAGCACGAGGTTTTTGCGGGGCAATGAACGAAACAAAGTTGTGAAGAAAGTAGGAGAAAACGAAACATGCCGATGATGCCGATCAGAACGTAACCAAACCAGACCAGTACACCTTCCACCGACTCTCGGTCGCAAAATACAAGGAAAGCAGTTACTCAAACAAGGAGGTGACAGTACAGAGAGTAAAAGCGGGCTTTCGCCATCAACAAGTGGCAAATGGACTGAATGTAGTGAGTGAAAGCACTACGCATGGAATGGATATGTTATGGAACATGCACTACATTTTCGATGTGTGTCTGTTGTCTACATAAGCGTACGCATATATCTGTACCATGTGCTGTTGTTGAAGGAGTATACTCCTCTCCATCTGAATCAATCCATGCGACTATCTGGAGAAAGTCAGCGACAAATGAGGGGATTTTGCATTTCAGGATGAGATTATTGCCGCGGATTACGTACTCGTTTTCAGGCTCACTCTCATATTGTTGAGCGACAACTGGAAGTATATAAAGAAAAGGGAAAGGCAAATATGTAAGGTTTGATAAAAGAAGCAGACACACGGACAAAATCAAAACAACGGAAAAGTCAAATTTACTGGAATATTATGCATTGAACACTTTCTCCTACAATCTTCATTTTAAATGACCTGAACAGTTTGTAAGTCGAAACCCCTTCACATGCCCGAGTGTTCTTTTGTGCTTCACTCATATAAAGATTTTCACCATAATTCCGTGTATCTTGGCTGTAAACGCTGCCGTCTGAATCATGCCATGAGACAACTTCCAAGTAGTCAGCGACAAACGATGGAATCTTGCACTTTAAAACTCCAGCATTCCCTCTAATAATGTATTCCTGATCACCGTGTGTATCATACGTTTGGGAAACAACTGGAGAAATCAAACCAATTTTGTCGTTGTGAACATTGAAATTGAGTAGAAATTAAAGCAAGAAAAATCATCATTTTGACTTCAAGGTCGCATGATTTGGAAACGATGGTCTCACAATTTGTAACTGATCTATAGTAATCATGATTATGATTCATACTTTGATTGACCTGATTGTTTATATTAAAATGCCACCTGCTGCTGTCCGATTGCCCTCGTGTAAATGGCTTAATAATTTGCCACTTTCAAATAGTGTATATAATACCATGTGTTTTGGCATCATTCGAGTACACCGTCCCTTCGTCATCATGCCACGCTACAACCTCCAAAAAGTCGGCAACAAATGATGGAATGCGACACTTGAGAATTGCTGAATTGCCACGGATAATATGCTCTTGGTCACCGTACGTGTCGTATGCTTGAGTAACAACTAGAGTAATCCAAGAAACAAAAGTCTTTGTGTCAGCGACACCCTCAAACAAACTTAAATAAAACATTAGCGCAGACCTGCATGTACAAATATGTGAAATTTTCAAGTTCGAAGCTAATGCGTTCCCCGGCCCTTAGTTGGAGTATGCAAATGCATTTTTATGAAAACATGTTTTCAATTCATTAAAAAAGAATCATTTGCACTGCAAACAACCCAAAGGAAATCTGACCCGTTCATCTGCCTTCGTTTTTTTTCGATGCTCCGATTGTTCCGTTTTTGGTCAAGACAAGACAATCTTGTGGGTTTTTACGATTCAATAAAAGTGGAAACTGAGACTATACCAAATGCGTGTCTTTCTGGGGAATAGACATTGCCCATGTCATCATGCCAAGCGACCACCTCCAAAAAGTCGGAGACAAATGATGGGATTTTACATTTGAGAATGGCGGAATTGCCCCTGATGATGTCTTCTTGGTCGCCGTACGTGTTATACGTCTGGGTTACCACTGATGTTTACAAAAATGTCATATAACAGTCAAAACTTGTATCGTTTCTGCAACCATTTTCGTGCATGACTCTTTCCTTCTTATGGTTAAAACCGGAACTACTACTATCTGAGCAAGTTATATGGCTAAATTATAAATTGTTAATGAAAACATTAACATATGCCCAATATATACTCTATTAAAATAAGTTAATCTTCAGCATCCATTGTCCCGCTTGGTATTTGTACAGGATTAATAAAATTCGACCCAGTTTTTGTCTAGTCTAGAATATTTTTTTCCAAAGAACTTCCACCAATATGACTCACTCATGCATCACCCACCATGTCCACCATGTGTCTGCTATATGTGTTTGATCTTTTATGTTTACCCCCGGAATTAGTAATGTCATAAACTTCCTCATCTGAATCTATCCAATTGATTACGGACACAAAGTCTGCTACAAAAGCAGGGATATTGCACTTGAGCACTGCGTTATTGCCACGGATCACGTACTCGGAGACTATTTCCGACGCGTACTGTTGAGCCACGACTGGAAGATAAAAGTCATGAACCGTGAAATGTATCAGGAAAAAACTTGTGTGTTGAATGCTACATTTTCCTCGTACTCGTATAATAAAAGGTAATTTTCACATTATACATTGAAGAGCACTGAAAAGGAGAGCATGCATGAAAAATGAATGCAAACGTGTTGTGGAAATGTTCTTTACAATTAAAGCTGATTATCGTAGGTAATTACATGTGATACACGCAATTCTCAAGTTGTCATTTCCTTCCTTTTCATTCGTGCGTGAGAACTGGAATTGTATGGAAGAGCTTTAAAATTTCAGGTTCAGTGTTATACAAGAGATTTAAATAATTGAAGCTTCTGTTGAAAGTGTGCACCGGCCATGTTCTGTTCTCTAGAGAGACCTTCAACTCTTTTCTCTCTCAAAATATATATATTTTTCTCTAACCGTGGTTCGCTTTTGGAGTATAAACATATGAAGTATCCGTCTCATCAACCCATGCTACAATTTGCAGAAAGTCGGCAACAAATGATGGCATCTCACACTTGAGAATACCAGAGTTCCCCTTGATCACGTACAAGTTGTGAACTTCGGTTGCGTAAAATTGTGCGACAGCTAAAGAGGAGATACACATAAAAGCATTTTGTATTGCGAATGTTTATGTAATGTCAAAATCATATTGATTATCGTTTCAGTTTCGTCTTCTTCTAATTTTACCATGATTTTACCTATGCACCCGCCAACTACATTTTGTTTATATGTACATATATACCGATTGAACTCCTGTTCACTTCACACTCAAAGCAACTTTTTCTAACCAGCAAATTTTGATTCCATTGTGTAAGAATTTTCATCCGAGTCTACCCACGATGTGACAGACAGAAAGTCTGCCACGAATGCTGGAATGTTGCATCGGAGCGTGACACTGTTTCCTCGAATTACGTGCTCATTATGTACCTCAATCATAAATTGTTGGGAAACAACTGAAAACAAAAATTTATTCCTTTGATGTGAAACATATTTATCCATAGGATACCAATAACACTGTCGCATTACATTAGAAACTGAAAGTCTACAAAACTTATCGAAAACTCAACGTTTTCATTCATGTAAAATCACCCTGACTTAATTTTGCTATACTTTTCGTGTTTCGTACAATTGACAAATGTGACCCATTCAGTCCACGCCACCGTATCACGTTTGCTCTGCTCTGCCCACTTCTCAAATTATTTTAGTGAAAGAGACACTACGAACCATAACTCTTGGTATCAGTTGTATAAATGTCGCCATCAGTAGACTGCCATTCGATTACAGTTAAGAAGTCTGCGACATAGGAAGGTACCTGGCATTTCATGATCGCATTGTTCCCTTTAATTGCATGCTCCTTGATCGGATCTATTTCGTACTTTTGAGCAACAACTGCGTGAAAGAAAAAATGATTCCATGAGAGCTTCACGTTTAGTGACAGTGATAATTTTTACTCCAATTTTCTCTAATTTAAGTACACACCGTATACAAAAGTTTTGAATTTGACTATATGACCTGCCATGTCCGTATACTCGAAGTTACCCACAATTCTTTAAAAGCAGCAAATACCATATCTATCCGATTTTACAATAGGTTCATCATCATTGAACCACGACTCCACTCCCAAAAAGTCAGCTACGAATGTAGGTGTGGAGCATTTGAATATTGCAGAATTTCCTCGAATTACATCTTCCTCAAACACTTTTGCAGTGTATGGCTGGTTGACAACTTCAAGACAACGACAGAAAATGCAGTCTTGTTAGAAAAAATATATCTTCCTTTCTAAGAAACTTAACACACGACTACTGAAACCCATTTTGGCATATGGTGCACGCACATACATAAATACAAATTTCGTGTTGTTTTACAAAAAGTGAAACAAACCATAAAATTCCAGATAAGATTACAACAAAACGCCTTCACTTTTTACTCCATGCACAAACATAACTTCTACAAAAGTGTAGACAAAAAGGGAAATCTTTTTTATCAGCATTGCATGTATTTCACTTGTTATTTTTGTGCTTTACTTTTTGTTGTTTTTATGCTCATGTCAGAATCTCCCTGCACACAACTGACTTTTTAACATCTAAATTTCCCTTCTGACGGTTCTCCATGTGTCAAGTTGCACAAAACCATACCTCCACCCGCCATATCCTCTTCTAGTTCATGTTCTTGCGTTGTGTTCCACCACAAAAAAAACCTACCGTAGATATCATTTTTCTCAATCTGGGAATCATCCTGATACCATGAGCTAACAGATACAAAGTCGCCAACAAAAGCTGGTAAATTGCACTTCATAAGAGCAGAGTTCCCACGGATGACATGTTCTTCCCAAACGTTCGCGGTGTAGCTCTGACTCACCACTGTGTTGTACATACAACAAAAATATTATCCTCTTTCTAGATATCAAAATCTTTTATTATTATTATTATCTCAAACTCCGAAGCTCCTCTCAGGTTCCCTATCCAAATCGAGCAATTATGGTTATATGCTCGTGAAAAGCAGCCCTTTTCGTGCTGTTTCCTGTCCTTGATAATGACACATGTTGTTATAATCCCATTTCGCTCATCCATAATTTTGTGAATACTTCTCTTCTTGTAACGATCATTTTTATACTTTTTCGCATGTAATTCGGTAAAAGCTTGAATTGAACTACATATCGCACAAAAACCATATAACATTTTGCATACGCTGCTATTCTCCATAATTTATTGCATCAACATGACCTGAAGTTTTCTGACCTTTCGTACCACGCTAAATAACCCTCATGTAGAAAACGCACTTGTCTATTCTGTTAGACCAGAGACCACACAGTCAACAATCTAATAAATTAACTTTAGCTCTCCCGTTGTTTCGTGGAAGCATGAGTAGTTTTTGTTCATGTGGCGTGGCGTGTCCAAGTTAAAGAGAAAAAGAACATGAGTAAATCTTCGTTGGACTACATAACTCCAGAGATTTATTAAAAGCTTCTTGAATTATTGGTTGAGTTAAATATGTGAGTGGTACGCTTTTACTCCTCTTATTACACCCTTTTCCTAATAAACTCAATCTCTGCGAACTGAGACTGAGATTGGCTCACCAGTCACCACCCACCCATTATGCATGATTAGTATCACTTCTTACGAAGAGAGAACATTTTCCCCATCTAATTCCTGCAGCTTTTATTATGATTATGATTATTAGTATTATTATTGAGTGTGCACACGACTACATCTTCTAAAAGTATACAACTCCTCCGTTACTGAAGCTTATATATGATATAATATATGTACACAAGTGATATGATCATATGCGAGCATGTAATATTCAATCTACTCTCAATGAATGAATGAAGTCAATAAATTTTTTATGAAGTTGATTGTAAGTAATATAATGTTGAGCCGGGCGTGTGTAAACAAAAGGAACATTCATACCAGCACGGACGTGAACATCTCGGGAGTGAATTGTTCCAACAGAGTTCCGAGCCAAGCAAATGTATGTCTGGGCATGAACTTCTTGACGGTAGTCCTCAGCACGGAATGGTGGGAAGACCAGTGCACCAGAGGCCAACACCTTTGGATAACATTTACAAAAAAGGAGAGAGAAAAAAATGTGTTTTAGTTTCATCCGATATTTTATCTCGAGCCGAGGGAAATTAATGTAAAGTTGTGCGTGAGGCGAACATTGATGAGCTGTCCTCGATTTTTGATTGCTGAATTTTGGAAGGAAAGAGTATTGAGAAGGGCGGATATGCAAGCATTGAAAGTAACGAATACGAAAATTTGTTGCCAACAATGAGGATGATAATGGATAAAGTTGTGAATGGTATCTATATGTCATGTTGAACAAATTTTAGCAGTGCTAATTTGTATTGTAGGAGTATTGTGTCTTGTCATTTTCATAGCATATCGTGATGAAGGTTCTATATAACCTCTGACGAGGTAGCAAATGTTGTTAAGTCTTGCTCATGCGGTAAATAATTATTGTTTTGCAATATCATTATTAGCTGTAAGATGATAGCAGGTGTGTCACATGGATGTGCTCCATACATATAAAATTTACATCAACTAACTTCACTTTAACCTTACTTGCTCTTTCTACTTTCGTTATCCTCACAAACACCACCGATGCCGATTGCCGATCTGTTCCCCATTTATGGTCGTTTCCCAATTAATATACTAAAATAATGACGTTTAAATCCAACATCGATCACTACAAGAAATATTTTTGAGAGAGTATGGTTCTTTAAAAACTTAATAATTGCTGCAAATTGCAACTTCAACAAGTAAGTACACGCGGTGGAGGAACAGCTAAACGATCTACTTCATTGTTTAATTATCCATTCACTAAATTTTAACACATAGTCGAAATTCGAAATAACATGTTCCATTCTTCGTTCTTGTAGTGATTTGGATTGGATACAAAGGCACACATGTCCAGAATTCATCAAAATAAACAATGGCAAGTAATCAAACCGTCACGGTTTTCATCAGATCATTTTATAGGGATTAACTTAGTTTTCGTATGGCTGTAAAAATCGCATTGAGCACAGCTTGGTACAACAATTGGGCTAATTAGTATTTAGTTTACATGAATTCAATTTTTTACTCTGCTCTGCCTTGTTATTTCATACAAATGCACATATTATATATTATGTATAGTCGGGCAGGTTTCGACACGTAGGACTGAAAAATTAAGAGACATATTGTTCGATGCAATTTTATTTGATCCATCATTCCGTTTGCATATACCAAAAGCATTTGCCCCATTGCATGATTGTAGGTTGAGGGCTGAGATTAAATATTGATTCAGTGTGCATAGATCCTAGGCCTAGGTCATTAGAGAAGGATTTCCTTTCCATAAAAGGCTTTCGGATGGAGGATACCCTGAGGAAATGAGCGGATGAGGTTGATAGAAAGATTCGTTCCAGGTAAAATATACCTCTAAAACCACTATTCAATAAGTAAGTACATTTCATGCACATCCACTTTCCAAAGCATATATATTCGTCGTCATGAATTGTAGATCCATTCTTTATCCATCCCCTTCACTCACTGCCACAACACAACTCATTTCCCATACACATTTCAAGAATGGAAAATTGTACTTGAAAACACGAGACGGATATGCTCCTTCACCCTCCTATTTTCTCGAGAACAAAAAAAAATCTCCCCTTCTTCCATCAAAAATCTCAAGACAGAACTCAAGATTGATAATCTGTTTTACCTGTCGTAGCCCAGGGACATCTCCAACAGCTGTTCCATCCCCTCGCAGCCAAATGATTTCCGGTTGAGGAGTACCTCTTGCTTGGCAAGGGATTTCGGCTCCGGTCGAGTTAGAAAAGTCCACTTTTGATGGAGGTTCTTTGACAAAAACTGGTCCACCTTCTTCATCTCCTCCTTGGGTGTTGGCCCGTGCTGTAGAAAACACAAAAGACAAAAATCCATTTCAATATACTGCATCAACTCAACATTAGCACGCATAATTTTTCATGGTTGCTTATTTTTCTATGTTTAGAATAGATCCTCTTTGACCCACTCCTCACTTGTTTTGTCGATCAAGAAAGCCAACCGAGGCAGCGCAGAAATGCATGCAATTTACACACATTTTCTTTCCATTTTCAGAATGTTTTGAGTGATAATCCCTTTTACACCACAAAGTTCGAGCATTATACACAGAAAACATCATATAAATACCAATTTGAGACTGACTTCATGAAACAGATATTTTACCAAATGCCCTTCCTGCATATTATCATATACCAATTACATTTTTGTCGCAAGATCGAAAACGACAACTCACAACTCTCGTCCCGACATTTCTTCACGTAACCTCATCCATCGTGTGCCCGACACAAACCAAACAGCGCATAATTGTCCCTTTCATTTTTTATTACGATCATCAATTTTTCATAAAAGGAACCCAGGACCGGTATCATAACGTCTCCGTCCTTTTTTCATACTGCAACGCACACACGTACGCAGTGATCGCGAGAGTTCAAACATAAGGCTGAGGATGAAGACATGCATGACCAAATAGAAAAACCGGCAGCTGCACATGGTTATTTTTCTGTCCTCCATTATCCCAACAGCTCCACCAAAAGCCCCAGTATCATATCCTCACTCCTGGTAAGGAATGATTAAAGGTTTCCTCACATGTCGTACGTTGTCTCTCTCACGACAAGAAATCTTAACAAAAAATTGAACAATCTTTTTTCTCGGCAGCCTGTTGTCTGTAAGGAGCAACATGTGGGCAGGCTTTTTTTCTGACTGGAGAGCTCATTGGGAGTGAAGTATGAGGTCAACAAAAAATGCTTATGAATATGTGAAGCTGTGAATGAGATTTAGACTTTTACACCACGCATTTTTTCAAGCTTCCACAAGACAATGCTTATAACTGCATCTCTCTGAAAATCTGGTTGATGCATTATCTTACATGTATACTCACTCATACAAGCATATATCCTTGTTTGAAATATTATCCTTTATCACAACACTCCCCATTACTTATTTCCATCTGCCACACGTTCATCTTTTTAACATCTTCAGAGAAAAAACTTCATCTTCTCCCTAATGCACTCATTTACTTGCATAGAGCACACTTTTAAATGACCTTTTTCGTAGACTGTTGTAAAGTGTTCGTATATTGTCTAATATTTTTGCCATCAGAAATATGATTGAGTCCTCCGTTGTTTATGCCTACGTTCATGAAAAAACAATCTAATAGAATAGCTGTATGCAGTACCACGCACAGTGTCCCACACGCCAAGCCTACAATCAATGTCCATTTTTGTCTGGGCAGGATCACCAAAAAGTCCCTAGCATCTTGAAAGTGGTGTTCGCAGTTCATATATACACACCTACAAACACCTTAAAGCTTGGGAGCTCCTTTTTTAAAAATTCTTACGCATTTGCGTGATGTCTGAAGATTAGAATTTAAACTTCCCTTCGTCGACTGATTGAAACCTTCAGTCCCGAGCCGAGCTCAGCTCAACCATGCAATTCATAAATGAAATCCATGAACCCTACACCCGAGAGAAACCCTTGAAAGAAAAGAAAAAGTGGGCCCTTCTTCTCTTACATCCCCTTTCCCTTCGCTTAACCTAAATAAAACAAATACATTTCCGTCGTCTCTGAGCGAGTTGAGCCGCTCTACTACGCATATACAATGCTGCAGAAGCTATTGAGGAGTAGAATGTATGTAGTTCATAATTTAAGAGAGATCTTTCTTAAATGCAACCTTTTCACGTGATCTGAAAACAAAGATTCTCCAACCAAGCGAACATCTGCCGTCCGTCACAACTTCTCCGTGAAAAAATAGCAGCATGCACGATGCACGAAAGGAAATCTATGAATACAACTTGTTACTGAAATCAATACAAGCTATACCTTTTACTTAAATATATTGGAAGATGAGTGCAGTGTACACCTTAGGCTAGAATTATTATGAGCAGATGGCAAGAAAAGATCCAATGTTGTGATCAAGGCCACTGTAAAAGGCTACGACTTGACTATGGCAAAGTTTCCAGCTGCACTAGCACCATGCACCTCAATTCAATAGACTTATTAGCATGTTTCATTGTTTCATGTGCATAATAATATTAACAATAGTCAATTTCTTAATTGGTAATTCAGTATTCAAAAAACACACCTGCATGCTGAAGGGATGAAAATGTAAATTATTCGAATCATATAATATGACGTTTGGCGATGCATGCAAGTGGTTGGTCTATAAATGCTGGAATTGCGGCTTGCATGATGATTGACATCTTTCGTAATAAAATAAACGTTCATAATCTAGAAGTGATAAAGTGAAAATAGCCCAAAACTCATTTTCGCATTGATTTCCCTTTCAATATATTTGCTAGAACCGACAAAGTATAGTGAGACTTGCAGGTGTTTTGTTTTGCCTGCAGTTGGAGTACAAGACATGCTATTATAGCTAATCCCTATATTCCAATACAAATAGTCACCCTTGCTTATGGTTCTGGCGACTGATGACTCAATGTATCATAAATCATTGAAAGCGTAGCCGTTGATTATGACTCATTTCATATCTGCATTGTGTATTCCTCGAAGTGAGTAGTAAGAAGTAAGAACAGTACAGAGAAGTCTTTCATTATAGGCGTTCGTGAAATTAGGGAGTATCAATGTGACTTGAAAACATATATGACGTGCATGCAACTATGCAAAACAGATTGTAGCTATTGAGTTGAGCTATCCTAAATAGTTTCATTCATGGAACCAGTCATTCGACTATGATAGAAATGGTTGATTCATGTCATCTTGAAAAACGCTTAAATCTTAAACATCTTGGTTAACACGTGTAAAATGCAAAATTATGGTGTAAACGGGTGGACTATATTCTTACAAACTTATTGTCACATTATCGAAAACATCATAACTTGTCAATGTGGATCACAGCATCCCGGAAAGTTTTCGGTAGATTATTTGGTCAATTATGCACACGAATGTATTTGAATATTCACGACTATCTCTGGATATGCATACGAACATGTATCCCTAAAATAATGGCGTAAATAAAGCATTCTGCTGCAAATCATAAGTCACGACCCCGGCGTTCTTTGAGAATCAGTACTCTCGTCCGTGTACTCATGTAGACATGTACAATCCAATAATATGCCATTTGCCTTGCTATTTTACGGCTTTAAGAGCGTGGACAGAGTAGTTCACCAGTCAATCGTCAACCAGTCAACCAACACTTCAAGCAGGATGATGCTCATTTTCACTTGAAGCCCTAGGCCCTACTCCAGTGATAAACATGATGTGTAGTCGTACTAACTAGAATGTGCTCCATCCCGTTTCATTTCATGATTCATCAACGATGAAATCATGAAACGTCTTGTGTTGTGATAAAACAATGCACACTCGAATTTTTCTATTTCATGCTGCGGGTTAGATTGTTATGTACATGATCATGAATACATGAAACTTGTGCATATACGCTCTTAATTTACTAATTTCCAATTAGAATTGCTTAAAAATTAAATGATTAAATCCTGTTAATTATATGCGGCATTCTATGTTCCTTTCATTGACGTACTTCTATTCAAGACTTCAAGAGCAATTGACGACCTACTAAAAGCATTTTTTGTTCTCAAAATGTAGGTACTCCAACCGCATGTCACAAATAGTGCACACAGCGTGCAAGAAGCCGGCAGATAAGCTTAGGTACACACAATGTGTGTAGCCTAAACTTGACACTCAGACTCCATAACCATGAGACAGAAGAAATATACAGTGAAACGACCCCACTCCGGCATGTTTCGGGCGTTTTTTTGCAGTACTTAAGCATCACTCCATGCAACGTGTTATCATTATCCTGTCATCCCACCCTCGCTGCATCCTTCTCAACGAACAAAAATTCATGCATTTCACATGCAGATGCAGAAAGCACTTTAGATTAGATACTATGCACAACTCTACTACAGAGAATTGTTTAATCTTTATATACTCCTCCGAATCCGAATATAACATGCTCCTATATATGTGACCGTCAAAATGAACGGTTCTCACAACACGCTGGAGAAGATAGCAGAACAGGGAACCGTTTTTCTGTTTGACTCCGGTCTGTCCAAGTCCACTCCACATGTACGGGACTCTAACCACACACAAAAGCATGGGGTCGAGATATGGAGTATGTTGGTAGCATAAAAGGGGAAGCCTTTTGGCGTATGAGCGGAAGTAAGTGAGAGCAATAGCAACTCTGCCAACTGCCACTACACATACATACATCGCTTATATACTCCACACCATGTTCCATACTCCCAAGTCTTTCTATTCATGTCACAAAAGTCCATATATCCCATATCCCACATCATCTGCTCCTTTTTCCCAAAGTGTACGTGTACACACACACCAACTCGTTTGGAGTACGGAAGTTTTACTCCGCTCTACTCTCCACTCTATTTTCATCTCATGCGTTTGTATTGTTAGATCTTAGATGCATTGCATATATGCATATAGCATGTTTGTAACTTACCCGAATCGATATTCAATGCCAGGAGGGCAACGACACCCACCAGTACTTGGAGTAAACCCATGTTACTGGGTTTCGATATCGTCATCATTGTGTTTGTTGTCACTTTATAACTGTCACTGAAGTAAGTTGTCGTCACCGATGTATATGAGATGTCGCGGAGAAAGTGTGTAGTAAGTCCACACGTTGATTGAATGAATGAATGAAGTCTATATAGGCAACTCCTCGCTATATAGGCAGTTAGAAGATATCAGCTGTAGACGGTTCCACTATCCGAAGATGGCTAAAGACACGAAAAACACAGCAAACAAAACACTTTTTTATGTATGCTAATGCTAATCTACATTATCATGGCTAAATGGAGAGAATTGATGCACTGAAATGCACTCTGCTTTTCTGCAAACACATATGCATTATCGCATTTGACACATTAGATGTATTTTTGCATCCATCCATCCAGACACAACAAGAGCAAATTGGCAAAAGATAAGGATTAGGTTGCCAATTTCGGCAGTGATATGATTACACACGTTGCTGGGCCAAATGCCCACACACTTGACACATTGAATGGAATAACAAAGCGCGTTTCGTCAGCGTCACTCATCCGCATCACATCACACTTTTGCGAAGAGCACATGGCACATTATTTTTATACAATGGCAATGGCGTGGACGCACTTTTCTGATGATAGCGATAACCTATATTTACTCCTCTCGTTTCGTAATCACATCACAACTCCAAATTGGATGGACGAAAAAAATGTTTAATTGAAAAACACACAAAACGATGAGACGAATCATGTTGGAATACTTACCGGCGGCTTTTAATAGAGATGTGGATACACTTTTAAAAACACACACACAAATTTGATACAACACGAGAGCACTTTTTTGATAAAACACTGACACGATCACTAGAAACTTGAGACTAGAGTGGAGATATGCACAAATTATTTATTTAAGGTTGAGAAAACACTGGAAGAAAAAGGATGCGTAGAGATGAGAAGAATTTTTTATGTATCTTTCCGAGTTAGTAACTCTTTTAAGCAGTTTTCGACTTCTTCTTCTGTGGTGAAGGCTGCTGACGCAAACGACGCTCCAATCCAGCTCTGGAACAATAAACAAACGATCAATCAGAGTCAGAGATATAAAGTTCGCACCCGTACTTTTTACTTTCTTTAAAAGCTTCAGTGAAATGACAGGAATGAACCTCGAGCAATTTAATGAACTATGTCTGCCTTTCGCATAAACGGATGAAATATAACAAAAAATGCAGACGAATACGAAGCAGACTATTTATTGTAGATTTGTAGAAATGGAAGCATTCTTGGAATCGTCATTTGAAAATGTGAAGTTTTGTTAGAGCAAACATCCTAAAGTCATGAAACGTTAATACACGGCATAAAAAGATGCTATTCTTTGCGTAATGTGACTGTGGTTAATCTGAAACAGGAGCAGGAACTGCACCTAAATTTTTTGGCTCTAAATCATCGTTTTTGCAAATGACTGTTGTTATTATTGGCAAACCTTAATTGTATATATATTTTCATGGGATTTTCCCAAGCATGGTCCCATACTAGAGTTCATGATTTGTGAATCAGAAATTGTGATTCTCAAGCTAGAGGTAATATGGGGAGCCTCACTCATCCGCTTGTGCGTAATTGGGCATGCGTACAACTCAATTCTGAGCAGTATCCATGAATGAGCATCAGGTTTTCCTCAAGAAAATTAAAAAAGGAAAGAGAAAAGACAGAGCAAACGGACAGACCATTTAAAAATGCTCTCAATTTAACGGATATTGACATGACTGTGAGGTGTGTGAAATGTGGATAATAAATCACTCTCCGAAAATGGAATTGAGGAGTTGTTTACAAATTCACGGTTGCTCTGCATTTTCTCTGCTATGTTGTACTTGTATTAATGTTGCACACACACTTTAATAAATTGCTCTGTGTGACCGACGCCGTCTACTTTTGACTATTACGACACGTGCTTTTAAAAAAGTTGTGATGCATAAAACATGAAGCTGAGGAGAGCATTTTATATTCAAAGTAAACACGGTTTGTTTTAAGCACCTCAGAAAGGCAAATGACATGAGTACAGTATAGATATAAGTAATCAAGTGATTACAATCACAGAATACTAATATTGTAGCTTAAATGTGGCACAACTTTTATTTGCAAATTGCTAGAAATATTAATGTGCCTAAAGAAAGAGATGCTCCTTGATTTCATTTTGATTTCTTTCTTTGTTTTGACGACTGTGTAATATGATGCTAAAGATACGCTTTAAAAGTCAATCTAAAATGTATCTCATTTTTGAAAATATGCCACCCAAAGGGACACACATCCTCTTGCTACAATTACACTGTTTCCATTTGATTTACATTCAAGCATGATGACATTTCACAAATGCTCAATTTTTTCTGAAGAGTCCCAAATAGGCAATTTCACTAACGATGGGCAAGATTATATGTGCTCGTTGCAAATGAAGTGCGTGCGCTTCACTCACAATTTCGTACAGAAGATTGCCCTCCACAAATAATAATTTTTCTAGCCTGTTTCACGACTTTCAACCTCCAAAAATGGAGAGTGGGCAGAGATTCTCGAGCGTGATAAAAGTTGGTCATGTATGTTCACTTCATCATTTTCTCTTTATCGTTTCAAAGTGAGTGGCATTAATGGGCAGAAATATATGTTGATTATTAAAAGGATGTGGGTGGAAGTAAACAAAAGAAGGATCTGTGGAGAATGAATGAATATAATGAAAATGTTTTCGATGAGTACAATGTACAATAATGCCACAATGTCACTCTCTTCTGGTAAAAAGCGTTACTTATTCAAATCGAAAGTGGATCATATTGACTGTCACATTTCATTCATCCAATTGTTTCACGAGTAATTTTGTCGCGTTTAGGAACACCCTTGCGAACTCGCACATTGTGACAAAAAAGCACCTTCAACCTCGTAGCATGCAAACCTATGTCTAATCCTTAAGGAACCGATTTAAATATAGATTACCAGTATAGACATTTTACACACTCACAATTTTGCTGGTTGGCTTTCCCACAAAGATGAGTCAACTTTCCTTTCCAAAATTTAAGCGAAAATTTGACTAGGAAGATGGAATAGAGAAACCGCAGAAGTTAATATCTGCGGTTTGTATGAAATCACTTGATTTTCACAAAGAGAAAATTTTCACTTTATTTTCGAAGATGGAAATATGAGATCCAATGAACCCGGAAGAAAGCAGATTTCTCCTGAAATAAGAAAACACGGAATTACGATAACATCTTCACACAGTCCTACCACACAATTACATCTTAAACATTCCTCGATTTTTGTGACTTGTGTGTGAAGTGGTCTAGTGTGAGCAAGTTAGCTCTAAAAACCGGCAATCTAATTACTCTTCTCCATTTAATCTCCTTCGACGAGATTTAGCATTAATTTAACACGCAACACGTGAACAGGTTGCCGATTGCCGGAGAACCCTTTAATACATCATCCTCATCCCAAAATTCAATGGAGATAACACATGAGAAGCTAATTAGCCAAAAAATTAACATCTCTCAAAATTTGAGAAAAGTGCGAATCTGAGGCTGTGAGCACATGTGCAAATTTGACATTTCACACACATATTTGCATCACACACCACCACACACACAGATCTGAGATGCACACACAAAATCACACAAACAAAGATGTGCAATTCTATTTTTAAATGAGAATGGGAATAGTGACCGCAACAGTGTGCTCTCTCTAAATGAGCATTGCACACACAAAAATATTTATTGTTTAAAGGAGGAATCATCATCTCACCTGGCTGAACCCACGATGAAGACTGAGAGAAGTGTGTGCGTGTGTTTAAAGAGATTCAGAGAAGCGAGTCATAGTCCATGGATGAGATGCTCTCCATAAAAACAGCATCACAATCATCACTCTCTCATGTAGCCTCTCTCAGGAAAACACACTCAACTCCAAACACGAGACAAGCTTTTTTATACATGGACACAGCCACACAGCAAAACTGTATGCCTGTTCTAACTAAGAGATGTGCACATTACACATTATCAGCCTTCAGCTAGAAAAAAAAGCTCCTCTGAAGATGCTGTGACCATACTTCTTTTTTTGGAATACATGTATCGACTCATAAGCACACTTCATATATGGAATCTTGTAATGCATAAAGCCAGTTCCTTGCCCCGTGCATTGCAAATGTAGCGAAGTAAACAAGAGGCTCACTCACAATTGCGACATCGCGTTCTTCTTCCACTCGGAGCCATTGAGATTGAGATTTGGGACTGGGAGAAGGCAGCGGGACTGTGATACTGCTTGTTTGTGTTGGTGCTTGTCTATTTTTTGTAAACAAATGCTTTACTTTTTGCATGTGTCGACCACGTCCAACGTCTTGTATAAATTACAACTCAACCGAACATTTCTGGAAGTTTTCAACAATAACGAAGTTGTCAGTTTTGAAGAAGTGGGATAACTTTATTGGCAACAGCAGAAGTCATCGCCTCATCGGGTAATAACGAAAGGAAGAGATAAACTTGAAACAATTTATGAAAGGTAATAGATTTCAGAGAGGGATGTCGAGTTGGGAATGGTGAAGTGAATGCAATAATCTTTGCATTTCGTTTTTGCAGGGACGTGCGACATGCGAGGAGCGATGAAGAGGTCGACTGACAGGAGAAGGGTCAGAAGTCCTTCATTCGATGAGGCCGTGAAGGGGAAGTTGGTGAAGAGGGGGGAAACATTCATTATAAAGTTTCGGGAAATATTAGTCTTGGGAATATCCGACGAGATTTTGGAGCGTGATCCCGACTTCAACCCGGTTGGGAGTGCCAAACTACTCCAGAAAGTAATTGAAAGTGTAAGTAATGTGTTTTGGTTTCGTGTAGTTCTCAATTGAGTAGGTTAATTTTGATTTTGAGTGTCAAAATAACTGTCAGCTACACTTGTTCAAATCACAGGTTACGTTAACCCTAGATGATGACGAAGAAGAGGTTAGTCTGGATGAGATTGCAAATGGTAGCTGGCATGATATACCTTTAAAGATAAAACGTAAGTTGACCAAAAATCTCTGAAGCATTCAGATTTTTGTTTAATTTTTGAAATTTTCAATAATGCCTGTGATGATTCAATAGAGGATGCTGAGGAAATCTTAAAAACAAAGCATCCGGATGAAACATTCCGGGTTACTGCAGATGAAATATGTTTTATGGATTGGGCAAAGAAGGATATAAAGGAAGATACCCCCATGAAATATGAGGTTCCTGTTTTTGCTGAAAACAAATTCCAAGTGCACAAGTCGACTAAGAAAAGTCGGGGTCGAAAAGTCGGCGTCAACAACAAGGTTTGTCACATTCAGAGCCTGAGAGCAATTAAAGCAGACGTTGATCATCTTAAGAATTCAAAGCGCACCAAAATTACCAGATTCGTTCCTCCGATGCCGAAGAAAAGACCTTTTCGATCAAAGGTATTTTGCATAGGTCACTTAATTCTGTTTTTAGAGAATGGAATTCATGAATTATAATGATTATTTTAATTTTTTCTTCTTTAGACGACTCTGACAAAAATTGAAAGTTTAGGTAACGTGGACTAATTCAAACGGGAATTTTATCCCGGAAGCATTTTCGAAGAAACTGATGCGTAATGAATCGTATTTCATATTTTGTTATTCGTTGTCTTTTCCTAACTGCTTGTGTCTTCGCTGTGAACATTATATTAAATTTAAACAATGGAAGTCTTTCTGATTTCAACTTAAATACCAAGGATTAATCCTTTTCTAATAATAGGTGTGTAACAGCTCATAAAATTATGGATTTGTAAAAGGCAACGGAAAACTGATGTTCTCACCCAAAAATTATAAACTAATTTGCCTTAACTAATATTGTAAATCTATAATTTCATATATTCACTACTGTATCCTACAGTTGAAATTTGTATAAGGTATATACTTTGCTATATTATAATGTATAATATAATAGACAATAAGACTGAAAGTGAGCAATGAGTTAGTAATGTTAGTATTACAATTGAGTATAGACCATTTCCTTAAAATTACCAATACATCTAGCTCATTTTCATGTGCACTGCACTCATTGTCATACGAATCTAAGAGATTAAAAAATAGCATTCTACAGGAAGGTGAGAAGTTGACATGCATCATGAATGACTCTTGGTGGCTCATTTTACAGGGTTGAACATGAACACAACAAAAAATTTGAAATCTGACGATTGACAAATACTTTACTGTCTACTTTAGGAAGAATTAGGTGTCTCGTTTTAAGTACAAAAAATTCATTGGACAGAATGTTATCACTTATATATTCAGTACCACTGTTGGTACACTATAAAAATTTGCATTGCATACTATCCTACGAAAGCAAGAGAACTGAATATGTGGAGCACGTATCAAGAATTAATTCGTGGGTGCTAATATTACATCTAATTGGTCCTACGTCTACATTTGGATGATCGATTAGTGGAAGAAGAAATTTTTTAATATGTTTTAGGTACTTCGTTTTTCGACTGGTTTGAAGATTCTATTTGGAATGCACAACCAATATTATCTACGTCTACAGTAACCTGAGCCTGAGGAGGGTGTATTTATTTAAATCGTATATTTCCGTAAATAAATATAACATAAATATCTGTTAGTTATCGTGGCAGTAGTCTTTAGGAATACAAATGTATACGATACTCAAGTACAAATCACACACATAATCAGAAAATAGTAATACGCATACTTTTTTAGTCATTAGTATACGACAGGTTTAAGTCACAATGAAAAGGTTGTTGAAGTATAATGTTCAGATCTAAATCACTAATCATATGTGTGCTATTCTCGTATGATACAAGATACCTTGGGGTATAGATTTTTGTGTTAACTCGGATGAGTAATAATGGTGATGATGATATTCATACAGACTTTTTCGATCTACTTTCTACAAGATACAGGGAGAAAGTTTGGAATGTGAAATGTTACTACTTTGTCAGAAGGTAAGGTCTGGAGGATTGAGATTTTGACCTACGAAGGTTTGAGTACATGTGCATATGTTGAGAATTCAAATTAGTTCTGTTAGTGACATGCATTGTGGTCTTCTTTTTCCCGTTGATGATCTTATATATTACATATTTTAACGAATATAACATGTATGTGCACCATTTATAGTACCGTTTTTAGGAATTATTTTTTTTCGTTAGTACAGGTCTTAGTACATTATCACGTATCATATTATGCTACTTCTTAAATTAAAGGAGTTGTATAGGAATATATATATTATTATTATTTTCTGACGCAAATAGACATTTTTGTCTTCGAAACAATGGACGAGCTGCGTTTAAATAGAATTCATAGTTTTGTAATAATAAAGACCTTTTACGAAATGTAGACACAAAACTGAAATCTCTTCGAACTTATATCGTGGCCAGTTTTCTGTGCATATTGATGAAATACATAAACCTTGGTTTCAAAATTGCAGACATACTCAAAGATTTTTTAAATCTTTAATTTCCCTTTGAAACTCATTTTCCCCAGACTGAAAATATTATAATACTCCTGAAACCAACTTAAAATCGTTGGCTATAATTGGCTTAAAGTCTTTATTTGTTAGTCATATTAAATGGAAGAAATCAATGTCATTTTTTAATCATCAGTATTATTTTGTGATTGAGTGCGTATAGTACGTCTGGCGAATCTTATATGGATATCTCTCTGTTTTTTGTGAGAGAGCTTCTCTCTCAATAGTAGTCATCAACTGCGTGATAATATTTATGATTAATCCTCTGCTTCATGTTCGCCTCAGTGGTCAACCTAGCCTGGACAGACCAATCAGTGATCTCATAAGTATTGTACCCTTTCGGAATGTACTGCAAACCTCCCGTTTTCGATAGTTGACTCGCCTGATACATATCGATATCGTTGTCTTTGTCTGCTTCTCGCAACTCGCCTTTGAAGAAGGTGAGTCGATCGCGGACTTTGTCGAAAAGCTTTTGAGCGTCATATGTCGCATTCTCGCAGTCTACTTTACCGTTATTTTGTTGCTGCTTTTGTTGGCCAATGAGATTCCTATCGGTCTTCACGAGAAGCTTCTTGTAGCGATGTCGGAAGAATGTGATGTCACTCTGGAACACGACGAGGGCGACGAGCGTATTCGCCATATCGAACTTTTGAACTTCCTGTTTCTGGGGGAAGTTGAAGTGGTCTGTCCAGTAGAAGGAGTAGTAGTAGAGACGTTTATGCTTGGGTAACCGGAGAACACCTCCAACCCGCTTTGGAGTTGCATCCACGGCCACAATCATTGCGTCCTTTTCATCATCATCATCCTCGTCCTCCACCTCGTTTCTCAGCTTCTTTCGCAACTTTTTGTTGGGGATGACGCTGAGGACATCGTCCTCGGATTCGATTTCGTTGTAAAGATTGCGCCATGCGAGTGCTGCTATTATTCCACCGAGGATTACCGCTCCCCAGATGAACTCGTCTGGTTTCAAGACAGGGCCGGCGACTCCCATCCTTCTACAGAGTTATGTCGATGGTTTTAAAAATCTCTTTTCCTGGTCTTCCTAATTGATCATCTTAGGGGCTAAACCTTTAAAATTAAAATGTTCCATTTTAATAAAAAATCATTTTTTGAACTGTTAGTCGGAATGGTTCTGATAATAAGACAAACCTCGTTTTAAAGTGGGAGCTTGCCAGAAGTGACTCCATTTTTTGCATTATCAAGTGGAGGTGACAACGTGATTAAATGCACTTTGTTTTAAGACACTAGCAAATGAAAAGCGGAGAAAGTAATATAATATATCGAAAACATAAAAAAAAATTATTTGTAGGGAGCAACCCTATTGAGAGAGAGAGAGAGAGAGAGAGAGAGAGAGAGAGAGAGAAAAACAGTTTTAAACTGGTTTTATGTCACATCGACAGTTACACAAGTATTGAGTAGAGGCACAAGGTGATTTTTGAAAGATATTTAATTATTTAAATGACTAATACATGCTATTTCCTTTCACGTGAAACACCAATTTCTCTCTCCATTTCCTCTCCCGTGGAAGATTTTTTATCAGCACAAACTCAGCAGCTCAGTTACTGCCGAGGTGCAAGGTAGTTCTGCAGGATGTTGGAAACGCTTTTTTATGGAAACTCTAATACATATGGAGTGTTACCCTCGTGAGAAAAAAGAGTCGCGGAGTTCGCTATATACTCCAATACTCCGCACTCCAAATTCCATGCGGAAGAAATGTGTTACAGCCGCAGATCGCAAAAAATGTGCAATGTGCACATAAGACCGAGTGTGTTTTGTTATGATTATCGAGTGGAAACAAGACGACCTTACCTCTGCTCTGGAATGGAATTGGAGACGAATCAGTTACGAAAATTACCGAGTGTAACGAGTTGACGATGCGTTTTTTGTCCTGAAAAGATATTGTGCGAGCAAAATGGGAAATTGAAGGAGCGAGAGCGTTCCGAAATAGTTTTCATGTTGAAATATGGTAGTCTGCATGCAAGAATATGATAGAGGCTTTGTGTATAAGGCAATAATCATAGATCATTAAACATCTAAAAGATTTTTTTATGTTGTGTGATATATGATTGATGGCGATCTAAATCGCGTGTTTTTCCACGCTTAAATATTTTTCCTGAAAATGTCATTTCCAGCCATTTCCTTTGTTCAAGGACATTTGTCAAAACAGATTAGCTTGGGAAAATGTATGGTGTGCTTGTTCTCTAAACTTACCAAAAGTTGTTTTCGTGTCGTGTGGTGGCATTTGGGAAGAGAATACTTTGGAATTGGGTTGATATTTGCCAATTTGTCATTTTATTTCTGGTAGAACATGAGGACTTTCGCATAAATGGATTTTGTGCTTCAGTAAATACATGGAGTTTTATGAAGTACAAAAATGAAGTGTGTAAAGAAAACGGAGGACCTTTTAGAGATGGCATAACATGTGAAATCACACAGTCAACTGTTACGCAGTTTATCACTTTGCTCTTAATGAAATTCTACATTGTCATGCAAAGATATGTGCAAAAACATCATTTAAAATCTCACCGCGATGTTACTACAACTCGGGATTCATGTGTGGAACTGATGTGGCAAATGTACCTGGATTTGCATTACTATAAAGTTTCCAAATTGTGCGGCAGCCTTCTCTCTGAGCACAGGTGCTGTGGGTCGGTGTGCTCATTCATCACCATCATCACTCGTCATTAACCGAACATCCAGAATCCGTCGTGTTTGAGTTTGGTCAAGCCGTCGCCATTTACGATCACGAAAATAGCAGCCAACAAAAGCGTACCTTGACTTTGAAAACCGAGGACCCGTTGAGATATAAGCGAGCAGAGATTGAAATACATTGCATTGCATACACACCTCACATATCTCCTTACATGATGCATTCGTTTTAATATTTGCTTCTCAACCAAATATAAAATATTTGTAGAGCTGTGAAAATAAAAGTTAGAAGAGAATGCGCATATATATCCCTCAATTTTATTAGCATCTTCAACAGGTGCGATCTGTAAAAACATTATGCCAATGACAGAGCGTAAAGAAACGCCACTTACTTGTCAGATGTGATGAACAAACTCATTCGTTTGTGTTTTACAAATGTACATAGTCATGTCATAAGTATGTGTAATATGAAAACTGTCGTAGCTTGTCAAAATTACAAAAAGATAAACCTTTTTGCAGCACACGATGCTCAAATCAGTGCTACGATCAAAATTTCGTAGCTGTGATTGAAGAATGAAGTAATAATCGATTATGATATCGTAAGTCCTCCACAAGTTGTATTTACATCATTTTTACTTAACGCATATAATTCAAACAAAAACTTATGGAATGATTAGGACCGAAATATACGATGACTGCAAAGAAATGAAAAATCCATTACAATTACAAGCAGGTGTACAGAAGGACAGACAGACATGGCAAACTTGAAATTAGACAAGACAAGGGTAGGGAAAATGAGTAGCATTTTATTTTTCATTTCATACATTGAAATATGTGAGCATTGTTTAAACTCTTTCCTCTTCCTCCTAAGCCGATGTATATATGCAATGTGCACATACCAAAAATAATAATGCAGGCACAGGTAGATGAAGACTTTTAGGCATGAACATGAATGTCATATTATCTTTCTCCTAAACCAATGCTTGTAATATGCAAGACACCGAGAACGTAAGCCTGCATCAACAATCCAACTCGGGCAACTTACACAGGCATTGTTGTACTTGTAATATGTGTGCGTGTAAGGATGAAGGAACTTGTCTTCGCCCAGTGTGAACTAACTGTAAAAAAAGCAAAAAAAAATACTCAAGAGTCATAGTCATTTTCATACAATTCAATTCCTACCTGAAGCAGAACTTTTCATACCTTCTGCAGAACAGCGGTTCATAGCCTACGTAGTACATCGGAATCACTTGTTACTTAACTCTTTTCTAGTATGTGTTTTTAGGAGAGAGCACACATAACCACTGTTAAAAATGCGCTACACGTAGGTTCGAAGATTTTGAAGGTGCACGTCCTCTCATTTCTTTCTTGGCCCACATGCATTACGGTACGGGGATTTAGGCAGGACGGTCCGTGATTACTAAAATAACCATCATTCCAATCGATTTTTTGTGACTTATTTACATTGCTGCATATACTTCCATTTTTTCCTTACTGAGCAATGCAAGCAAACTCATAATTACTTCAGTTTCTCAGATTTTTTTACGATTATTGGTTTTTACACCTTTCTGACGCTTTTCTCATAATCATAACTCGGCTAGTCTTCAGGGTTCGTGTGGAACGTTAGAGAGAGAAAAGCAAATCAGCTCTATATTCTTGTTTCACTTGTCACATTCACCTCGTCAGTCCGAATTAAGTTTGGAAGGGAGAAGCGCGTTTGGAAAATCTAAAATTATCATATATTTTTTCATATAACGAGGAGAAGTTTCATAAAAAAGTTCAAAATGAGGTGGTGTCAAAGAGCGTTTAGTTTTACGATAGTATTCATATTGTTCAGTGTGACGAGTGCTAATCAAGAGCAAGAACATGAATTTGTTGGTCTCATCAAGGATCTTCTTCAAGGAGATGAGCTCAAAACTTTTCAGAGTGAGTACACAAAACTTTATTCATTTTGATATAAATTCTCAAGAGAAATTGTGATCAAGTTTGATTTTTCATATGTACATTTCTTTATCCCATGCAGATATGTACTCCGCCCTTCCCGTAGAAATCAGGGATAAGATGACCAAAGATCTTCTCGCAAACCCTGGGAAACTAGGCCAGGATCTGATGAACATGTTTGGACCACAAGTACAAAACCTCATGCAAAATCTTGGTGGGGGACTGAACCTTCAGAACCTCGCCAACATAGCGAAAAGCTTCAATGTTCCTCAGAGACGGAAAGAAGTCGCCGAGGACAATGAGGTAGAAGTTGAGGTGGATGAGATGAACATGAACTATCATAAAAATGACAAGCGGAGACATACAGCAAATAAGCCGTCCGGAGGAGGTTTCGATTTTGGACCTATCGGCTCCATGCTTGGAAATCTTGTCAGCAGCAATCCCGAAATGCTAGTCAACATGATTCAAGGTGTTACCCAAGCTGTCGGAGGAAAGAACGGATTTTCCTTCGAGTCCCTTTATGGAATGCTCAGTCAGCAAGTGGACTTGGACACTGTGATCAACATGGCGTCTGCCTTTGGCGCATTTCCAAGTGGTAACAAGCAAGACAAGCGGGGCGACGGTGTTGTAAAGGTAAAAATGCTCTCTGGAAATTGAAATTATATCCGCATAACACACATCATTCATTTCATTCCTAAATTTACATCTACTTCCTCCATTCAGTCCAATGGCATTGCAGATCTGCTCCAAATCCAGGAGATGATGAAATGGTGGACGGATTTCATCAAGTCACCCACCGGACAAAAGGTTAACCGTGTGCTCCCAAGACTTTTGAAAGCAGGCACCCTTCCCGACGCACTTCGTATCATTGAGAAAGAAATGTCCTTCCGCTTCGACATGATCCTCCGTCAAATCCAAGATCCTCAAATTAGGAATCTGATGGTCTCTCAAGCAGTCCGTCCAGTTGGAGAATTCTTCCGGGGACTCCGAGTTCCAAGCGATTTGAAAGATGTCATCAACAAGGCGGATGACGTGCTCAACAACAAAATGGGACTTGGGGAGCAGACGAAAGCATACATTGAGCCTATCAATCAGTACATCAGAGAAACCTTCAAAATCACAAAAGAGTCCTTGCTCGACTTGAATCCAACTGATATCGAGAAAATCGCCAGTGACATTCTCAACAAGGAGGTTCTCGAGCCGATGACTTCCGTCTGGGATGCATATTCAAAATCCACGGAGCACTCGACGTGTGCATCATTCGTCTTCTGCCAGCTCAACAATAACTTTTACAGTGAGAACTTTATCAAGCGATATGTGATCAAGACTTCGAGTATCATTTCTGCCTTCCAAGCGTCAGCGTCCATGAAGAAGGACGCGTTCTCCAAGTTGTATGAATCTATTCATCATGGAGCTGATGGATTTGATTGCACGGTGAGTCGAGTTTGAGTTTCATAAAATATGTCCTACGCAAAACATTATTTATTTGTTCTTGTTTTCTAATTTGCAATGATTTTGTAATATTTTTCAGCACGGAGTCACCGGCTTCTGTTTGGACCTCATGCACGCCACCGCACACAACGAACTGTAATTTAGCATTTTTAAAACAATACGACTGACGATTTCTAAATTTTCATGGGACAAACAACAAAAACTGAATCTCTGGAGATGCATGGAAGTGCGCATGGAATGAATGAATTTTACAGAAAACAGAATGCTATTTAAGTACCACATTACGTAAATTCATTTATATCATTCTAAATTATTACATATTCAACCTAATTTATTTGTCAGAAATTATTATAGTCTACAATTTGCATATTTTGATGGTTCTCATGTTCTCCTTAAGTGCTGGCACATATTGTTATATTATTTCAATACTTTAAATTATATTATTATAGATATGACGCGAAATAAATGCCGTTTTTAAGTACAGAAAGCAGGGGTAATGAAATAAAAAATATATATTACAAAAAAATGTATGCTACTTTAGAATTCATCTCATTTTAAAGATCATATAACCGTAATTAAAATCATAGCACTGCATTTGATCTTTAGTTTTCACTCAAATAATTTCAAATGTGTAAGAAACCCTTCAACTCCACTCCCCAAACTCATCCTCGTCTCTTCGCATGTATGAATTTTGTTCGTAGAATCCCCAGAAATTACGGAAATGAAATTGATATATTGTAAACTGCATACAGAACAGATTCCCACTCGCCACTCATCATCAGACCATTTCCGCACCGCACCGCACATAAAATGCAATTTGCAACGGCATAAGTTTTGCATTGCGTTGCAAAAAGTTACCTCATCTTCATCTTATAATTTCACATTTACAGGATATTTAGAAGACTGCCTGTACGCAATGGTCAGTGCTGCACACAACACATATCTTTTTCTACTACGCTTCGCTGATCGTCTCGTCGTCGGCAATCCAATCGGGCAACCCACAAGAGACGAGGACGAGAGAAAAGGTTCTTGCATTGAAACAATACGAAACAAACAGTTTGCACATTACCTGCACACACCTGCACCGTTACTTTACTTTTTTTGCCTTGGGGCACATATCATCTTTATAACCTCATCATCATCATAGCATAGGCATAAGTGAAAACCAGGGTTGCAAGCTGAGCTGAATATTCTTGAGTATAAGGAAGAAATTACGGGATATAGATGCTCCTGTGTACTCCACATACATAATGTGAATATATAAATGCAGCGAAATTAAAGTTATCTTAGAAACATTAAACAATCATAGGATATGAATTTACTACTTTCTGTCATGTACAAACAAATCACCCTATATAGTTTGAAACGTTTCACGACTTTACGACCTGGCTTCTATTACCAACCTTAAGCAAGCAAAAATTGAGACTGAATGGCATTGAAGTCTTTCTGACCCGCACTTCTCCCGTTCAAACAAACTTTGTACACGGCTTTCATCTACTTTGCATTGTTTTCTCCACAACTTCAATTAAATCTTTGGATAACAACCCAGGCTAATTTCCCATGTAATTTTCAAATGCACAAAACATTAAAATAAATATGTATACATTGATTTTAACTGGAAAATATATACAAACTTTACTATATGCTGTGTTCTAAGCAATTAAAAGTAAAAGTCGTTTTCATAAAGTTTGGCTTTTTTGGTGATGTATATATACCTGGATTGGGGGGTATGTCTGTTGGAAGCGTTCCATTGAGTACACGTTTAGACTACAGATCTCTGTAGCTGTCAGTCGGCTCCAGTAGATGTAGTAGGCTTCGTGTTCCTTGCAGATTGAGCATTTCTCTGTTTCAGATCATAGAAACCGTTCCCAAAGGTGGTCCCGTAGGCCGTCTCCCAGCAATGGTTGATGCTGCCCCGGTCGACTGCCGACGTATTTCACACTTCTGAGTCGTTCAAGGCTTTCATCCTCACTTTGGGGAAGTTCCTTAGCGTTTTCACATCTCCGCTTCCAGATACCGGCGCTGACTGAGTAGTCAGTTTGCCTTCTTTTGCTCCTTTTTTCCTTCCTTAAACACTCCTTCCCATTGTCTCTGTTGCTGATGTCGAATATCAGAGGAGAATAATATCCATGCAATTATGGGAGCGAAATGCATTTTTATGGGGGATTCGTCTCGGAAAATGTGAAAGCAACTTTTTGCCATTCAAATGCCATAAAGAAATCTAAACCCAGGGAGAGACGCTTCAAAAGTTTCGTTGCTTTCTGCTATGATTCGTGTAAAATTTGGAAGGATGTTCTTTTTCCAAAATACCAAAAAACAATCTCATAAATATATGTAATATGACATGTCAACCTTTACTGTCAAGTAAAGCATTATAAATTCTGGATTTTTTAGTTTTTACATGTAAGTTTCTTTTTCATATGAAAAAAAATATCGTTCAATTTTCAACGTCATCTCGATCTCGTTCGACGATCATAAAATTGTGTGCACAAATATTTTGGTAAAAGATTGCATTATATCATGGGAAAAGGTTATAGTGTCATCCTCATGTGGATATTCTACAAGCTGTTGTTTTTATTACTTCCATCCTGCTGCACCATATAGTAATTTTATTGGAGTATAAAGTGTAATACTATGATTGTAACTTATGTATATTGAATATTGATAGGGAAAGGAGTAAACGATATTTTGCAATTTGCAGTGTGTCATACGGTGTACCATATTACATCTTCTCTCTCTCTCTCTCTTTCCGAAATGTACACGCAATCTGCGACTACCAACCCAAAAATAGACTTTTCTCTCACATCCGTGGCATTTTTTCCCCTTTTTACTCGAGTGAAATAATCAAAGAAATGAAATTCCCCACAGTCGGAGCCGTCCGTGAGGTAAAAAGGGGACGAAGATGAGTTCTCCAGCAAGATGATGGATCTGAAAATTGGGATCATGTAAGAGTAGCAGTCCCCCTCCTTCTCCCTCCATCCTTGGCTCTCTCTCCCCTCCTTGTCCTTCACCACCACCTCCCCCTTCCACTACTCCTCTTCCCACAAGCTCACCAGCAGCAGCATCCATAGATCTCCTCGGTGGTGGTGGTGGTGTTGTGCTCGCAGTGGCACTATGGAGCTTTCTCAGAATCTCGCCGAGTAGCCAAAAGAAGCCTCCTACACAACTTGTTGTCACGATGAACCAGAGTGAGCTGGGAACTAGAAGTGAAACTGCTGGGGTACCTGAGTCCCCAAAGAAAGACGGAGGCTTGCTCGGTGAAACTTGAACACTTGTCTGTAATGTTCGGAGGAAAATTGTCCCTAGAGGTCCTCCAACGAGGAGACCACCGAACACAAGGCAACACTCATATTTCCAGTTCCAATTAAGCATGACAATGATAGCTTCCTGGAGATAGAAGATACGTGGGAGTTGCACCAAAAAACTAATAATGATATTGAATATCAGATAAAAAATATTGTCATATAGGGTAACTTGTAGTCAGCGGATGTGTGGATCTGGTACGATGTGAATCTAATCTAGACAAGAAAAGATGTGAAGCACACGTTTTCAATCTCGGATCTTATTACAGTGATCAATGCTCCTCTGACATGGCATAAAAATTACTCTCTCATATTGCAGTCATTTCGAAGGTATTAGTATCCATTTTACCACAAGAATGGTAATAAAATTGAATGGGATTGATTTCCAGAGCTGATTCCTCGGCCAATTACATCGTCATTTTATTTATACCGTGTTCACATTGGGTAGATTGTGGATGAGGATGATGTGAGAGTAAAATTAGAGCGGTGTTGGTGGAGGCTGATGAGGTTTGTGGATAAATGGTGAAATGCGGTTAGGAAAGTTAGTCTTCCCCTTCCCCTTTTGGGGTTATATGTGTGGGAGGGTCCACTTCCTAAGTGAATCCATATTTAATAAGGTTATGTAAAACTCGATCAGAAGGAAATGCGGATTTGAGCGAAGCTCCTACATACGTTTTGCATTACATTTACTCTGCGAAGGTGATTCACTCACGATCAGAGACCCTTTTAATATACACCAATTCCCACTTCCCGTTCCGGCGTTCCCAACTAATTCCCTTGATACAAAATATATTACATATTTTTGTCTTCTTTGAGACACCCACGCAAAAGCCAACTTCGTTTCACTCGTATATTGTACGTGTCACGTTTACCAGGAACACTTTTAGTGAAGAGTCTCGATAAATATATGTCATTGTCATTCATCATATTACTCCTTCAAAGGTTACGCATAACACCGCACTTCACATAGAGCATTGTCGTGTTATCCTACCTTCCTAAAGACATCCGACAGACGTGGGAACTGATTTCTAAGAAGTGAAGTGATGCACTTTTCAATACTTGCTCTATTTATCGCACAGACAATATAACACTTTTTTATACTCGGTCTCTTTTTTATGTCACATCATTTTTTTGGGCTGACTTGCTTTCCTGTCGTCACTGATTTTCCTTCTTCGAGTTTCGCTTGAACGCATGAGAGTTTGCCAGAGCCCCCGAATTGATAAGCTTTTCTCCAGAAGCACTACTTTCTCCGAGTAACTAATTTCTGCCAATCATTTTATTCGTAGAATTTAAACTGACAGGTTTGTACATTCGTGGTAATCTGTTGGAACACAAGAGTCTTCTTATCTCTCGCAGAACATGACAATCACGATCCGAGACATCCAGTGTTTTTGGAAGGAAGGCACTTCCTTATATATGGGCGGTTTTTACTGTGGCTAAACATTGTTTGGCGGAGGACTGTATATCCATATGGTTTGGTACACGCAGTACCGGGCGCTCAGGTTAGGTAGGTGTGTCGAACCCACTCACTTGTTGTCTTTGAGGAAATTGTAACTGACAACTAACCTTCCGGAGCAGTGTTCCCACTAATCTTCCTCCTTCACGATTTTTCACGACTATCCGAAGCTGTCAGGCGAACATTATTTCGCCAATCTCTCTCTCAATTTTTTACTATATTATCCCTGCAAATTGACGATTAATGAGTCTCTTCAGTAATTAACCTCTCATCACAGAACTTCAGGCTAAATTTTGGTGGGCATATTTATATACATAATATGTAATCGGACGAGAGAAAAATAGCAAAATAGTAAAAAAAATACATGTGTATATTCCAATCCTAGTTGAAACACTATCATATCAGCGCATAAATGTACTCGCTCGAAACGAAGCTAAGTGTCACGCCAGGCGGATTTCCATCTGACAGCGACGAAGCGACTTGTTTACGCTAAGAAAAAGTGGAGAAAATCCCGATTGGACATTGCACAAGAATTCACGTATATAAAGTGGAATATAGGCATAATGGCAGACACTCTTCGTGTCCATGCATAATACGCATATACGATAGCTAGTTATAAAGCGATAGACATGACTAAACCCTTGTCACGTTATTTGGCACGCTGTTTTTATAAAAGAACCCACTCCATTGAGTTACATGTAAAGTCCTCATGTAAACTTTTGTGCTTACTCACAGCTTAAATTAAAAACATACTAAAGTGCAGCATTAACTTCGAAATGGCAGTAAGTAGACAAACTTTCTCCTGAGAAAAAGGAGTAGACAACTATTTAAACGAAAGCTTTTTTGGCTTTACTTTACGGTTAGCTCAGCGCACTTTTACCAAAGCGTTTTTAGGGATGGTAGTGTACACTCACTCCCAAAAAAAGAATACCCAAACAAAAATTCATTTGCGAACAACTGCACACACACGTCTTCCCTACAAAACTTGCCCCACTTGAGCAAACAACAAAAACTCATTAGTATCGAAAAGTGAAGGGAAGTACCACTACACCACACTACACACACAGCCATTTTTCGCCATTATTGGCAAGTGAAAGCTGTGTAGTAGCCATGAGCGAGGGAGCTCTCGGGGTAAGGAAAGCGGAGAGTTTAAGAAGAGACGAGGAGAGAGATATGAAAGAATTAGTAAGATTGATTTTCTTTTGTGTCATCCATTAAACAAGCCTGACAGAGCGAGCACACACGAACATGGACATTGCAACTCCTTATTTCCAACATCCTTCCATTTTCCTCTCTTTACTTTAGACTATATAGATATACACTAGAACTCTCCTCTTTTTTATAACTACCTTTCTCCATTGCAAGTCCCATTTTTCTCTCCATGATACGATAAAAGGAGAGAAACTCGTAAAAAACGACTCCTTCAGAAATCGTAGTTTAACCGTTCTCTTCTCAAAGACGTCGAATGAAGCGAGCATGCTGTCCTCGTGTCATAGTCAAAGTGGAGTTCTTTCCCATATGCCTTTGTCGTGGATTTTTTCCCCTTCTTCTCAGAAGGTGTTGTGCAGATAGCAATCTATATTCCTCCACGAAAAACGTTATTCATTTCATCTAGCCAAAAAGATTTTCTCCTTTATTTGTATTATGTATATGGTTGTAGTGTGGACATTCATCATGTCTCCGTGCTCCTTTTCTTTAGGAAGCTTCTCCCCGCTTCTCTGATCGTGAGTATAAAAAAATGTTGCTTGCGTAGTGAATTATTATTGCCATCATTAATGTCATTGCCATTTCATTATTGTAGGACTCGAAGTAGTCATCGCCGTCATCAAAAAAAGCGTACGAATTGTGTGGAAGGAATGACATGTTTCTATATAGCTTCTATCATATACTGTCGTATACTTACACACCTTTACTTTTATACAGTTTGCTCCTGTTCACGGTTTATAAAAAAGGCCAAGAGTAGAAGCTACTACGACGTGTTGTATATGGATATTATGTCATTTCATTATCATTCTCGTGTGGAGTTTCTCCCTGCGAAACTGCGCGTGCATGACAATTTGCATGATTCAGACGAACATACGGAGAGGTACAAAAAAAGTAGTCCTTGTCCACAACATTTTCTTTTTGTATACTTTCACTTGCGAACAATATACTTTGAATGTTGTATATGACGAAACATAATAAACATAACAGTCCACTTTTAGCAAGTGTTTGATGTTATTGCTTTGGCATGTCAGTCATCTCATATTTATATCAAGTTTACAACACGAAATCATGCAACATTCAAACGCAAATCCGACTTTTTTAAGGCTGCTTATACTTATGCTGTCCACTGTTAGGACCAAACGAAACAACAAAAACAACTACAATTGACATGAGGAGAGTCACAAAATATTACCTATTCTGGTTTTGTGTGGTCGCAACTTGGTTGGTCCACCCAACACTGGAATCTACATGGATGTTGGAAGTGAGTTAAAGTGTGGGGCAATAAAAATCTACTCAAAATATAAAATGCAATTCACTCTGTCATGTCAAAGTTTTTACATGAGGGTGAGCCAAAAGAAGCTGACAGAAGCTAAAGTACGGAGTGGTTTGAAGTTGAATGAACAAAAAGAAAAATATTTCACTTTCATTCCAATTCATTTCATATTCACATTTTTATGTCTTGTGATTGTAAAAAGGATTTACAGGTGAAATCAATTATTTCTTTCTTCCATACACTTTGTCTTGAAAAGTGAAAGTTTGAATAGACTTATGACTTACATGGCAAGCATTTACATTCATCTACATTCCATTGTATCGCTTTAAGCTTTATACAAACATTTCTGGTATATTCATGTCCATCATCATCAGACGTATGCGTACACCGTATAAAACTCACAAATGTTTAGGCTATTATCATTTTTATATCAAATGAGTCTTTCTTCGACGGCACTTTTATGTTAAACGTTCATATAAAATGGAATGTGGGCAAACAATTCTACCTTTCCGAAATACACACATATTCTAATGGATTAAAGTTTTTTTGTTTTCTCTCTTTCGTTCATTCACGTTATACTTCTCTGATAAGTTCCAGTTTCACCACCATCCATATTTCTTTTCGAATTGCGATTACAACCAATACTTAAAGCCATCCACTGGTGAACAAACTCCGAGTTCGACTCTTCTTTTATTTAAAAAAAAAATCTTGGCACTGGATTGAGGGTAACTACTTTTCCTCTCTGCTGGAAACTCTCCTCCTATCCACTGTTCCAGGGACTGCTAGGTAGTTTTGTGCTTCTCTCTCTCTCTCTCTTCTATTCTATTCTCCAGAAGTGGTGTGTTTTTAGCATTCATGTGGGTACTCGCAAACATTTCTTTCATTCTCCTTTTGGCTTTCCTGCCACAAGACAGAACTTGAATTAGATGAAAGAGGATACTAGACAAACCTTTTCTTTTTTGTTTTAACCATAACATTAGTATACTTATAAACCTAAACATAGACGAAGTTTTTTTTATTAGGAGCCACCCACATAAAGGCACTTGTGTACGCGTTCAGCTCTTCAGCATACACTACTTTCCTGTTTCCCTATAACTTGACGAGTTGATGTATGTTGTTGACGGGAATTTTCGGAGTGGAGAAAACGGAAGATTTTCACAAGCCAAAATCCACGAAGAGAGAAAAAAAGGGAAATTTGTGGGAGAAGTACGACTTCCTTTGTTCTTCCCAAGCAATTCACAATTCTGCCAGCTTTTTCTGGGTGGGTTATACATGTTATATAAGGAAATAAATACTACAAGTTCATAGCGCCATTAGCGAAAGTCTAGAAGATGAGAAAACGGCGTCATTTAATTTATTATTCCAATCAAATCGTTTCATGTATGGCCTCTGCCTCTGTTTACGGCTACAAGAGTCACATAAATATGACGAACTCTTGGTATTTCACCAGCAACAAAAAAAACATGTTTTTCTCTCTCTTCTTCCTCTCCTCCACACAAAAAAAGCAAATAACCGCTGGCATGAATGAATGGCTATAAAAATGGTAGATTCGAGGGAAGCTAAATATAAAGAAAGTAGGAATAAAAGAGGAAAGATAAGAACAAATGATGATGACTGCCATCCCACGAGGATATTAGTGGATACATAGTGATTTCGTATTCGACATTTTGGGAACAGTATTTCTTCCTTTCTCTTATTTACTTGTCAGTCAAAGATGCACACAGTAAAATGAAGACCGAAGCTATACAAGGCTACTTGCATTACAAATACATTTTCGTGTTCGCTCATGCATAATATGCGTGTGGATATGGGATGTGGAAGCGCGTGCTGAAGTTAAAGTCATGCCATGCAAAAAAACCTTCATTTTTTACCCATTTTTGTTTTGTGGATGCGCTTAGTTTCCTCTTGTTCTTGTTGATTACTTCTCGTCTTCTCGCTAGTGTGTCTGTTGATAGGGAAAAGTAGACATAAAATAATGTTGTTCCTTTTCCCTCTCTCAGCATATATAATCTTGCATGTACGCAGCAGTTAATGCAGTGAAGAAGAAGAAATAAGTATGACAATATGTCGTTTTCATCCATTACTTACTTCGCATCCACATATATTCAAGTCGGGGAGAAATTGGCTGCCATGCATGCCATTCCTGTGTACTATTGATTAGACCATCAAAAAGAAAGCTGGAGAGAGAAAGAAAGATACAGAAAAAAGGGAGATATGGGATCCAGCAGCTCCCTGCAAAAAAATGCGAAGGAGGAAAAGGAAGAGAGAGAGAGCGAGTGAATATAAAAACGAGGTTTGAGAAGCATGCCAAAAAGTTTATCTCATTCCCTGCCTCCCTTCTTTCTTCCTTTTCTTAAACCGTTTCTACCAATTTCCAGTGCAGAACGAGACATTGAATGTATATTTATGTTGGGGAGGTTTTTGGTTCGAATAAGATTGCGACATACCTAAGAAAGGATAAAACACACACATTTTCGTTTGCAATAGGTACACACAATGACCAAGTAGGAGTGGAAGTGGAAACGACATGGAAGACTAAGAAATTTCTACATGTGCATTCGGAGGAGAGTTTCGTATAGTTAGTATGGATGTACATTGGCATTTTTATCAAGTAAACAGTTCTCATTTCCCCTTCCTTTTCTGCATACTCTTTGGGAAATGAAAGGACACGAGAATCGACAATGTTTTTGACCTTTTTTTGTTGCTTCTGTTGATTGTCTGGAATCCCCATTGAAGTGTGCTCTCTTAAACTCTCTCAACACACATTTTCTGACTCGAAACTTTCGTCAGAGTAGTGTACTCATACTTGAATTAACATATATATTCACTATTCCATCCTGCAAGAAAACTATGTATGTGTGTACTCTACGACTTCTCTACGAGTCTATTACAAATCGAAATGGATGTCGGTTAAACTGAAATATTCTATTTTCGGTTCTGGAATCCGGAGAGAAGAAGCAATGCCAAATAGTTGGGAGGCATGATGGCACAAGTAACCTACTTCTTATTTCCTCCCATTTTATATTCTTTGTATGAAATATCACAACTCGTTTCCTCTTGGAAGAGGATCAGTTGCTTCAATTGAGGAAAATTCAGAGAATAGAGAGTATCGAATGATGAAAGTGTATTTCGGTGAAAGCATGAATGAATTCATCTCGTTATAAGTGGAAAAAATGTGGAAGAAAATATTTTTTTGCTTATGAAGTCCTCCGTGAAACCTCTTTCTTCAAAGTCTATTTTTATTCTCATCGTCAGTATTTTAAAATTCAGAAATGAGATAAGGGACGACATATCGCTTTTAGTTTTATTACGAAATTGCTCTCCTTCCTTCGCTTATATCCTATCCTTTTAGTATGCTTCAATACACTCATTTCCATTTCAATCCGTTCCCCTGTTTTTGATTTGTCACATGGACTACTTTTTTGTTTCGAGTCACCACACCGGCTTATGTATCTCGTAATGTCGTAACAGAGCAGAGACAAAGAACTTCAATTTCACTTAAGTACCCATGATATTGCCACTGGCTGCATTTTATGAAGTACAATGAATTTCTCTACATTTTTCATTTCATTGGATTATTCCATTATGTTCTTGATATAAGCACTAAACACCCGAATGCCAGCGGGTGTGCTATGGGATGCTGTACATGTCTACTATAAGAACTGAACTGAAGTCAGTTAGTCGATGGCAGTAAAATTGAATGTTCACCAAAATCGAAATCTTGATTCTCGAATCTCGAGCAAAGTCGTTCTCTCTCCCATGTTCAACACAAACTTCGCGTATATAAGCTTGTGCTGAAAATACGTTTCTCCAAACTGACGCCATGTTCCTGCTCTTCCACTGATAACAAAAATAATATTATGCCATAAGTCATAATGATAGTTGTGTGTGGCATGGCATATCGGCGGTCTACCGAATCGAGGAGCACTTCTCAGGAAATAGATACAATTTGTCATTTTGTGTATACGTCGATGTTCACAACAAAGCATAATGCATTGTTTGTCTACATCACTGCCGGATGCTCTTCTTCCGCAAATCTTCATAAACATTTCCTAGAAAGAGATGTATGATATCGCTCTTTGTGCTTTTCGGGAAACAGTTTGGGATAGAGAGGAAAGTTTCGTGCAATTTATCGCAATCAAGGATTTCACCCATGCCCTAATCCAATAATTATTCAGCATTCAGCCAACTTTCACAGACAAGATATATCAGAGAGCAGACGAAAACACACAAAAACACCAAAACTCACCAAAAGAGAATACTTTTGGGAGTCTGGGGTCCAGACCTTTTGTTTTGTGTGTATCTTCCGACGACGCTTTCGAAAGTTACTTCCAGTTCAAGTTTCAAAAGTTACGTGGTTTCCTGAACTGAACATTGCACTATTTTGTAATCTTCTTCAGCAAAAGTTCAAGTTTAAGCTATGTGGTTTTTATTATTTCAGCAGTGGAATGGAATGAGACGAGAATTATTGCTGTAATATGAGAGTTTTCTATGAGAAATAAATGTGCTTTCATCCTCCCCTTTTCTGTCGTAGTTTAAAAGGATGTGCACACACGAAATGAATTTAGTAATGCCAATGCTTCATTTTAATTACCCACGTGCTCCTCTCAAAATGGCTATTTCCAAGTGAGTAGGCGTGAAAATGAAATGAAGGTTGTCGAGCGCGTTGTTGAAGAAAACGCGAGATTTCTTTAAGACGACATAAAACCAACTTTAAAAGTAATTAGATCCTGGGGAATGCAAAGACGCTGTAGGCCTCCCGTGGAAAAGAAGAGAAGTGTTTGGTCTTTTTATAGCGTACTTCTAAGCTTCTCCCATTTCCTCCAGCAAATTGCAAAGGAAGGAGAGAGAGTGGAAGTGGAAAATGATGAAAATGGGCGAGGTTGAAGGTACAAAATGTTGGAAGAAAAAAGAAAAGTGCTGGGAAAAGCTTTTCCGGTTTCTTTGCGTATGCAATGATGGATGCTGACAACTTATAGCGCTCATTGTTACTTTCTAAATTCCACTTGAGTGTTTGAAAGCATCGGAAGTTCGCTTAAAACTTCAAAAAATAATATAATGTTCTATGGTTGGCCTTCAAATCATTTAGTACATATACAGCAACTTAATTTTCGATTTCTGCAGCAAAGCTGCTATATTGCCATTCAGATGGCATAAATTTACTGATGGCTGCTTTTCATAATCCTTTCAATTAGGTTCTACGGATTTTAGCTCTGGGTTGGGTCTTTAGTTTTAGGCTTAAAATAAAGCACAGCACCTTCCAAGATCCCAAGCCTTATTTTGTGGAAAAGGGAGAGAGGTGTAGAACGCCAAACTCACCGAAGCAAGAAGAACGAATCAACATTGTAAAATTATGCTAAAAGCCTCGGAGAAATATGCAAGTAAAAAAGAGTTTCGTAGTTGAACTTCTGGAGCCCCACTACTACATTCCATATGTGAATTGCATCCCTTTAGAAGTTTTTAAACTACTTTTTCGGAGAAATAATTTCAGCATGAAAATCCGGGTTAAACCAGGTTAACATGGTTTAAGCTACTTTTCTTGCAAATGCCGAGTTTTACGAGGTTTTGAACAGGCTGCTGTTGGGCAAAAGAACTATCTCATTTGCACTTTTCTCCTTCACAATTTCCCAAGGTATATATGCTGCAGTGTAGTTGGAGGCTTTTCGCATGGATGAAGTTGGAAATAAAAATGCGACTCAGATTACTCCACATGCTTATTTCTGCATTTTACTAGGAGCGAACAACCCTTTTTAGAATGTGAAATGTTGTCCCAAACTAAACTCATTTATTATCAATGTGACAGCAACGGATTTACATATTTCTATATCAGTCACATCAGCGTCTCGTGCCCAACCAAACCACAAACTTCCCAACATTAAATCCATTTTTTCAACCTAAATGTTTCTCATAATCCAGGTTGTTCATTCATATTCGAAGGCTTTCTCTGACAAATTCATTTCCTCGTTTGCAACAACCTTGTACGATCTTAAAAACTTGAATAAAACTTCCCAAGATTCCCCTGAATTCTTATAGTTTTCCAAAAGTATCGAGAGAAAAAAAAGAAACAACTTCTCACATCTTCGCTCGCTTCATGGAAATTCTACAAAAGCAGAACTTTCTATTTAAGATTACAACTTCAACCAGAAAAATGGCTCTGGGCAGATTTCAATAGCAATTTGAAGCCTTTACTGTATGCATAATGTCCTCATCACTCACACACTCCAAATTTTTTTTTTGGGAACTTGTGAGAAAGCCTAGACTCAATCAAACAAGAGCGAAACCAACTCATGCACAGCATAAGAACACGCTTATACAATACGAAACTTATTTGAGCATGCAAATTTTTAAGTGAGTAAATAAAATACATTTTCACTCCTTTTTAAATCAATGCAGCCGACATATGTTTTAGTAGAACACGTATATACATACATACACATATAGTCACGATCATGATGCATGTTTTCTCAAGATACCATTTTGCACAGCCATTACACACATTTCCTATTTCCCCCACAAGAGCTTTTTACTCGCCATAAACGAAGTACTACGTTCGTAAATAATGTGAATAAAATATGCTTTCGGCTTCTTGGCAAAGTGTAACGATGAACGGGAGCAAAAGGAAGACATCAAATGAAGCGTCATTAAAAGGGGAAGTCCACATGGGTTTCATTCGCATCCTAATATAATCCTAGTTTCGCTGATTACACAACATTCTCCAGCTTTATTGACAGTCCTTCATCATCATAAAGTGGTCGTCATTATCATCTTTGATTCTGACGACTGCAATAGCCACTGCAGCTTAGCTTTGGTTTGCCATTTAAATGTGTGGCTGAAAACATAGATGACAAAATATGAATGCTTATACGACTAACATTTATTAAGCAACACTTACATTCGTTTACAAACAGAAAATTATCAACACTTAATGTTCCATTGTGTGTGAAGTGGTCAAGTGTTTTAGAACGTCACAACATTCTTTGATCAGTTAGTATAATACATAAGCTAACTGACTTCACCACATTCAATGATTGCATAAGAAAAGTTTGCAAATTTTCAGTGGGGAATGTGTGGAATTGTAAAATGAACATGTATGAAGTATGAACATGTGTATTAAGTATATTTAATATGTATAAATGTATATTATTTTTAGCACATTGAGATTGAGATCAAGACTGGCCATGTGTGTTCGTATCAGGATTTAGGGAGAATACTTCATGCTTGCGCTTGTACTTACATACATATGTACATGCATCATAGAACATAGTTCACACAAAATATAATTCAATGATCCAGTTTAACATTGAAAGAGACTGATTTAGGCAAATTAACGAATGAATGGAGAGTAGATTACAGATAATAATGTCCGTTCGTTAGCGCATGCATGCAAGTATGTACTTCACTCATCTCTGTCATGCTTATAAGATATTAAAGATACGCAGTGAGCTGACAAGTGAGAATGAATGTGTGAAAAATGGATTAATGTGTACTTTTCCAGACATGCATCCTTGGTATGTTAGCAAATGCTCCGTTAAGGGGACTGGGATGGTAAATAAACTAGCAAAAAGCATGTAAGATGATCATATATATAATTGTCTCGCCCAGTACAGATCTCCTCACAATTTCGTACCAAAAACTCAGTAACTTTGGGCATTGCCAAAACCACAGTAGGAAGAAGTAAATCTCCAGTTTGAAAACATTTTTCAAACAAAACACACAATTTAAGCTTCCATCCCGATATAAATCCTTTCAAAAAAATGGCATCATCACAAGATGAGCTTCCCCAACAATCGGACAAAGTCGCCAACTTAGAAGCCGTCGAAAAAGCAGATACTCCCACTGAACATGGATCTGCGCCCATCAACCAAATGGAAATTCAAGCCGCACCAGCGTTTGTTGGTCTCGGGAAAGAGGATCTTCTAGTGTTGGCTGGTCGCCCGTTTTGGGTGCGATTACGGTGGGCGCTTTTCTTCACATTCTGGATTCTTTGGCTTGGACTGTTGGTGGGAGCTTCGTTGATCATTGCACTTTCGCCAGGATGTGAAAAAGATGAAGTGACGGATGCGCCTGCAGGGTAGCTAATACTTTCATTAACTAATAGATTTCAATGTAAAAAGGTTTTATCTCACTTGAAAATCTTGTTATAACGTCTTTCCTCTTTTTTCCATACAGAACCGGAGGCCATCGTTGATGAAAATTGAAAATTTACAAATTTTATCAACTGGACCACCTTTCCAGGAGTCGCTCATAGGAAGCGGATAGGCTATAGTTTTTTTCGAATTAAATTAACTCTTTTCTATATTCTCCCGAAAGTTATTTTCATTTAAATTTCTTTTCGCTTTAATTTTTTTCATAATTAAATACATTTCCGTTGTCACAATGTTTGGAATAACCAAAGTAAAATAAACAACCCGAGTTTACATTCTCTCATCCACCCACTCGTCGTCAGTTCACCTTTAACAAAAATGTACTGTCTCTGGAAAAAATTTCTTTCGTCTTGATTCTTCCCAGTTGGCTTTTTCAGAAAATAGAAAGTATGTCAGTGAAACGAGTGAAAACTTTGTTGTATTAGGTATTATGTAGGTATTAACCAATTTCCCCAGGCTGTTAAATGTATTAGACGCCCACACCATCCTGGTGCATCACCTCAAGCTGAACCTTTTCATCTCTCGCTGTAAGCAACTAGTCACCCTTCAAAATTAGTTTATTGAAACATCGACGTAGACGATTTGTGTGCAGGAATCGCGAGCTACCTTCTCAATTCAAATAGGCTTTAGTTACAACATGAATCTCTTTTATATCCCAAGTGTTTTTTTTGCATTGAATGCCTTTTCACACCCCTCCACCTTTTCCAATTCAGCAACCCATTCCCTCGCTGGATTCATGCTCCACTTTCCCTCTTTTATTGAATTTTTTTTACCTCAGTCAATTTCCCTTGGTTGCTCTCATTTCGGTTTCCTCATATAAATACCACCACCATCAGCTCAGCATATGACCTTGTTTTCAATCGTTCCATCATTCCATCCATCACACAGATAACAACACATGCTCATTTCTTCCATTTTTTGTAATGCTCTTCCACGAAAATACACAATAACATCATAACTAACACAAAGCAATATACAGAACATCGCAGTATCAGTATCAGCTTCTTCTTTTACTGCGAAGATTCCCTTCCCTCCCCTCAAAAAAATTGTACTAATATGGCACAGTTATTGGGAAAGTTTTTGTGATCTACTGCCTCACTCATTTTCTCTATGAAAATAGCTCTCTCTCAACAGAACAAAAATCTGCCCACGCGGAAAGCCTCAGGAGTCAACTTTCCCCCCGAATAGATCTCCAGCAACTAACTTACTAATATACTTTTTTCTCCGTCTCTTAACACAAGAATAACAACAGAGTTAAGCCTAAAGAATAAAGATCGCTCGAAAGAAGAGGGATAAGTTTTTTTTGTATATATGAAAGCTCTCTCTGGCATTGGGTATATGTGTATCCTGAGGCAGCTCACTCAACTCATATAATCCATGAAGTTATGGTTTATATATCCTCTAACTCCAACTTGTTTTTTGAAGTCATTTCCTTTACACGTCTCTATCCAGGAGATGATGAAGAAGTAGTCAGTCAACCTCTTCATACTTATACACCCAAACTCTGGGGTGACTCATGCATCTCCTCTCTCTCGTAGTCGTCGGGAAGAAGAAGAAAAAAAGAAATGGGCAACCAAAAAGGAACTAAAATATATGCCCACACACTACCACATCGTCCACATCGCAAAACACGTCTCGGAAGAATGTAAAAGTCAAAAGTCATCCTTCCCATTTCCCTCTCCGTTTTTCTCTTCAGCTTTCTTTTTAGCCGCGCGTTGATCGCTTTCACTCTACTGCAACCTTGTTAGCAGTTAGCAACTTCCTTCGACACGAACTAAATGAAAAGCACAACTCGTATGAGATTTCTCTCTTTCTCTTCTGTAGCCCAATGCTCCTCTGGCATTCATTTTCAGCCTCGTGATGAAAATTATGGTGAAGGAGCTTACGTAATAGGAGAGCGGAACTCCCTCCCGAGAACTAAGGATATCGAGTGGGTAATCCAACTTGAGAGAATTGTTCCATGTTTTTTTCCTAAGGTTATATAGTCAAAATATTGTTCTGCTCCCCAACTTAGAAATCTATCCTGAAGCTTATAATACATCACGGTGAAACAAAATTAGGTCACGAGGAAAAAGCACTTTTTAAAAAAAGAAAAACAAAACTGCGTCTTCCTCTCCTTGTTCCATAACAAACCTACTTTCCATTTTACTTTTTTTTACTCATTTCCTTTCCCTCTTGATCCCTGGACCTTTGCAAACATGGCGAGCATATACATACATAGTGCTCTCTGGATGGATGCTTAGAAAAAAATTGTTGTGTGGGATGAAGTAATAAATGTATCACGTTGGAGTTGGAGTCTGGAGTTAGAAAAAAAAACTTTTTAGATACAAAGTTTTTTTTCTTAGTTTTAACTTGAAGATGAGGATGTGTGTGTGCCTACTTAAGTCGGTCGAGTATGTGTACATAAGGACGATGAGGATGAGAGAAAGCAGACGCAATGCCGTTAATGGTCTTACATCCCATTCATTATGTATTTTACGTGTGTTGTTCTCTTCTTGGTTTCGTACCCTTGAAGTACACTCGTTCATCAGCGGTGCACAAAATTCTCTGCACCGCAAAAAGAAGCACACCAATCGTGTGGTGAAGGTGGACTTGTACTTTATTTTCATGGTCTGGAAATAATGATTCTAAAAGTTTACAGAAAAAAGTTTCCTCTCTTCTATCCCACGTCCCACACCACAGGGAAAAATTTATATAGACCACTAGCAACTACTTTCCATTGTACTTTACACTTTCAATGTCACAACTTCCCCTTTTTTGTTCCACCTAAATTATTACAGTCTTTATATAATTTTTAAAGTTGTGCCATTATCTTGGTGTAGTAAATTTGAAAAGTTTTCTCCTTCCACAAGGCTAAATCCTTTTGTTTACTTTTAAGTTGTAATGGTACATATAACAGAGATAGTTTTTTTGTACGAAGACTAGTTCAACTATGTAAACATAACGATATTTTAAATCTTTTCCTGTTTCATTTTATTCATTTGGAAGAAAAGTAGGGAAAAAACTAAAGCAATAAAAAGTTGTATTAGATAAAGTAGTGCTGTGTAAATGCTGTTAAATTCAAAAAGCAATAATAAACATTTTGTAAATTGTAAGCATCTGTATGAAAGATGTCATCATGACATGCATTATACAAGGCAAAGCTTTCATAGTATTTTTGTGAGCCCGAATAAAATAGAGGGAGAAAGTACCTTCATCTCCTCTTTACAGTTTTACATATCACTCGAACGACACACAAAAGTAATTAGTATAATGGTGTTCCCATTTTCTAGGCGAAATACAAAGCAAAATTACTCTTCTCTCTTCTACTCGCTCAGAATGAATCCAGAGAAAATTCGCCAGTTTTAGTTGGGGAGTCGGACTCGGAACGGGAGTTGTGACTTGCAAAAGCTGAAGGATATATTTATACAACATACTACAATGTACTTACTTCACTACACACACTCCGCCTTCGCTGAAATAATATAGAACAACTTTTACAAGGGGAGAGGCGAGGTGTAACTTCATCTCGAGTCACTTAGTTTTAGGCACATATCTTAATTGCATTGGAACCCGATCGCTGTTGACGTAAATGGCCTATTATTTGGTACGTGTTGCGCATGAACTTCAACATATAAACATATCCTTTTCCAGCTCGTGATTTAATTGTCCACTTTACATCATTCATTTTCCTTTCTATTCGCTATTACGTATGAACAGTTTGGTTATGGGGTGCCTTGAATAAGCTTCTCCGTACTGAAACACACATCTCTCTTCTTCCTCCGTGCAAAAATGCAATAACAATGAAGGCCATATAGAGCAGCATACCGTCGTAATAACTATTATCAAAATGGTTTATATGCAATTTATATGCGTGTTACACGAGTATCTAAAATGCTAAGTATATTGATTGATTATGGGTATAAACGTATATATAAAATGGTGTGCAAACCACTTCTCTCTCTCTCTATACCAATTTTCGTCGAAAATATATAAGCTGATTATTAAGCTCTAGGCGTTCACCGCTACTGGACGGACGTATCCTTTTTGCGAGGTACGAGGAGCGAAAATACCATAAATCTTTTCTCTTGTCTTTGTTACCAACTTCCGGATCTGGTGAGGACAGGCAGGGAACACAAGTCTCCTGTAGTGTTCAATCAATAGCAGCTGTGTGTGTGCTCTGACTCTGCGTTTTTCGGGGGGCTTGATTGTGATATGAAATGAATTGGTTTTGTCGATTTTCCTTCCATTATTATGGCATACATACACACACATTACATTCCTTTTTTGGAAATTCTCGAGTACTCTCGTCCTCGAAACGAAATCATATTAGCATGTTTTGTATTCTTTTATTGGCTTTCCCCAAACTGGAAAATGGCAGCAATAACCTATAATGTCGTATACGAGCACTATATTTGTGTGTTTTACATATAATTTGAACTGGAACAACAAGAGGTACAGGTGGCACCGGAAAAGCTACAGGCCTTTTTTATGAGTACAAGTCACTCTCTCTCTTTCTCCGTCGCTCTCTACAAAGTTGTGTATATTTATGCTTTGACGCAGTTCCACTTCCACAAAGCACTTGTCCTCCATCGTGTGAGAGGAGAAAGGTCCGACCTCCTTGTTGTCACTTTTTCGTGCAGCAGTCAGTCAGTTCTCCAAAAAAGAAAATAGTGCCAATTCCATGTTTCCGCATTGTATCTAGTTACCTGCTAACACACATATTGCCTTTGGATAACTAAAATGGCAAATGCAATTAGTTTGTGTATCTACCCCTTTCGCAAGTAAACTTGCCCTATATTTAAACAATCTAAATGTCATTAAAATGACAAGAGCTCTACTATATATATGCATCATATTCTGCTATCACCCGTTTTCAATTTCAGTTGTGAGGTACGTGATTTGCGTCAATCACATGGAACGGCAGCTTTAAATAGAAAGTGAAAGAGGGAGAGAAAGATGAAAAGAAATCGAGAAGGGTGTGTACGTGATGACAATGTATGACGAGGAGATTGGCAAGAGTGGGTAAAAGAAGAGGGGAAATGAAGCATGTCATGATGATGCCCTTGTTGGTTAGTATACCTTATGTCGATTGAGGCAAGCCCATGAGCATGTCGTATCAACATTGTTACAGCATTTATTGACTCAACCTACATTACATTTCATCGATTTTGAAGCAAAGTTGTAGGATCCCTTCCAAATACAAACATTAGAAGAAGAGTGTAACAGTGTAACCACAAACATTTCTTTAGAAATGTTCCAACAGAGGAGAATTCTCAGAGTGCACATTTTATTATTCTTTCACATGTTCGAAATGGTGGAGAATGCGTACTTTCCCAGGACAAAGGAGAAATCAAAATCTGTCGATATATGAGCCCTCGGCCCCATTAACGGAATAAAATCTCCCCTTTCCCGAGAAAATTTCTAATGAAATCTGACTGGCAACATCTGTTTCCTCACTTGACGCTCCTAACCTCTCGAACTAGTCTCCATTTCTTTTCTAAATCTAGCTCAGTGGAGTGGAGCTCAGTTTACATTTAATTTAGTTGAGAGAGAAGAGGAGAGTAGCAGACGGTTTTTGGAGAGATGGAGATGAGATAAGTAATGCTTTCGATGAATTTAAATCTGACAAGGAATAAAGACAAATGTGCCTCGTTTACTTTTTTCAACGATGTGTGCATCGAATTCCAGGAGAAAAGCCAATGGAGCTTACTACTGCCACCCATAAAAAATGGAAGATAATCGGTAACGTTCGGAAATCGAACAATAAAATATATATAATATAGGATCTAGGATCTTCGAGCGAGAAAAAATGAGAGTGCCTCTAGTACAGAAATAAAAAAGTGCAGTGCACACATAACATCCCATTTTTACACTTTTTTTCTACTTCAACTTAAAATGTCGGATGACACATGAAGTGTTCCTATACATATATTTTACATCATGTCGATGTGTGGGAATGTACATTGTAAATTTGAAGACGCAGCAGTCCAACACGCATTTTATACCAGCCGAATAAAACCCATTATTACAAGAAAACCTGGAAAAGCTTTAACTATCTCTTATCGTAAAAAATTGGTTTTTCTATGACCCTTGAATGTATTTTGCAACATATATATTCCCATTTCAAGTGTGTGTCCAGTTTGGAGTAAAGCCGCTTCCATGAAGCACACACACATTCCACAGATGTGATAAGGGGCTACTACGACTTTGACTACAACACTCTTGAAAACCTCACGTTTTTTTCTACTGATTCTGACAATAACGTCGGTTTCCATAAGAGTTTCCAGCTGGAGCAGATGTATAAATGCTTACGTGCTTTTGTGGAGTAGCTAAAAATGGACGAGGACGAGCACTTGAAGGAATAAAAACCACTTCGTTAGTAGACGAATGGGAACTTCAATTCCAGCCACACGTTCCGTCCTCCACATAAACTAGAGAAATGGCACACTTTTTCCCCTTGCAAATATTTCAAACCGTAGTTTAAAAACTTTTTTCCTTTTTGTACGTTTCGGTTCTTGAGTGTTGCAGACATTCTCGATTGTGTTTGCAACACCGCCGCATTCATATCAATATGATAATAATATTCAGTAAAAAAGTCTCCTCTACGTGTGTGGTCCGTATAAAGTATTACATTTGGTGTAAACCAAACTACCAAACTACCAACTTTGTCCATTCCCCTGTTTTTTCCCTTGTACTCTAAAGAAATATATATTAGGACTTTTTCTGAGAAGGAACAAATTCAAAGAAGTTTTTTTTTCTTCAATCCTTTCTCCTCCGGAAAAAATATATGTATGCAGAAGAGAACGCTTTCTCCACCAGCTCTATATATTTCAGCATGATATTACTTTTATTGTTCACTTTCATGATACATAAGTATTGCATACTTTATTTAAGTAGATTTGATGCATGCATTTCGTGTAAAATATGGAGTAAAACATGCCCGTATTGTATACAAAAAGCAGAATGTGCAGAGTGTTTTTTCGGAAGACGACGATAAAAACAGGAAAATGGAAGAGGAGACCGTTGGGAAAGGTAAACCTAAAAGGACCTCTTCATGTTCCTTCTTTTCTATCTTATCACAGTCCGGAAGAAGTGTAGCTTTGAGCTTCAGTTCAGGACTGGATAAAAATCACAAGTACAATGGGACACATGAATAGGACCAGTGTGTCTCTTCTCAAAAAATATAATCCACATTTTTTTCGCAATCTATTCAAGGAAGAGAAGCTCCTAAATAAAAGAATATCTCTTGAGTACGTAACATTATGTTATATAGTTCATAAAAAGTGAAAAAAATGTATTAATATACATACATCAGGGAGCAGAGGGTATAACACACAAAGTATTTAGTACATTTTCCCTCTGATTCTTCTTCTGCTGATCTCATATAATGTCAGAACTAAACAACGCTTCACATATAACCTTTTCTTGTAGTTTACATTTTGCAAAAAAACGAAAAGCAAAGTTGAAAGAAAGGAAACACTTTTTGTAGCTATCAACTTTCGCCAGTTTTCCTTTTCTCCGTATGGCTTTCACCCATGAAATCTTGGGAAGCTAAAAGTTGCCATTATTCACACTGTTATACGTGTTTCGCCATTTCCCTTTTGTTTTTCCTTTTCTCCAGGAATAGGCATCATCAAACCCCAGTTGTGTTCCATCCGAGTAGTGGAACACGAAAAAAGGATAAAGAAATGATGAAGGAAGAAAGTGTTCTTGCTGCGCGTTAAGACGAGGTATAAAGAGAGGTCGTTTTCTTATTTCCCCCTTTTAAGAGATGTGATCTTTATTCTGTCTACTTTGCAAAAAGAAAAGGAGAGAATTTTTGTTGTTGATACTAAACCTCGGAATTATTTACGTGGCGTAATGAAATCCTAATGTTTTCTTTGCGAAAAAGGATTCCAATAGCTTTATATACGAGTCGGAGGAGAAGGGGGAAATGATAGGTTATTTTCAGACGGGGAAAGTATGTGATACTACGACAAACGAGCATTCACTCATGCAACTTTCTCTCAAGAAATCCGCTCTCTCTAGCAGCAATAAGCGCGTGTTTATGACCCACTAGTTTATTGCACGAATTATGCAATCTCAAAGCAAAAAAGGGGAAAAATGTAGCAAAAGAAGAAAAAGCGAGAAGAGAGATGGCACACACATGTGAGGACGTCTGTTCCACTGATAAAACTCAAATGGATGGGATTAAACTTGATCCATCTTAACTGAAACCAGATGGATCCCCAAAAATAAAGAGTATAGATTCTATTCCCGTTTCCAAGATGTGTTTATAATGTAATATGGAGAAGGCTGGGATAAATAAATAAACAACATTGAAGAAAATTCCATTTGACAATAATATGTTGTGGAAATGATAGCATGTATGAATATATTCTAGGAAAACAGTATATGTACGTTTTCCTCGCCTTTATAGTTACCCAACACCTAATCCAGATTAGGAGAGCTAAATTAAAGAAGACTTTCTCCCATTTTACCAACAACTAATGGAATGTGTGGAAGGGAGAGAGAGGGAGAGAGAGAGAGAGAGAAAGCTCATTTGACCTTCAACAAGGCTGCACAAATAAACATTAGCCAGATGGAATAGTCCTACTCTAAACTCCCTACAAAGTGGAGTAGTAAGCAATAGCAAGCATGCAAAAGGAAGCCGTTACTACGTCTATTCTCGCAACGACTTTCTTCTCTCGCCTTTTCTATATATATTATTTCTTCTGACGTAGAAGGATGGAAAAAGGGACGGAACTTGCTCGATGTTCACTTTTTCTACGTAGCAATTTTACTACGACGTAGTAAAAGTAAGGGATTGTGATACTCAGGGCGAAAACACAAAGCCACACACATACACACACATTTGTGAGGCTGAAGTTTATTGCCCAAGTCCTTTGCCTTTTCTTACACTCTCGACGTCGACTCGATTCTCATGGTTGTCGGGATGAGTGAAAGTATATCGTTATGGACGTAGGATTGTAGGTCTATAGGTAAATAATGTGAGCTACACATTTAGAGAATTTGTGTGGAGATTCTTCTCCACCTTCTTCTTCAACCAGTGGAAAAGGGTTCGGAGCTGGGGAAAAAAGAATTGTTGATTGTATGAAATGTAGTTAAAGCGATAGAGCCTTTTGCTACTGATACACAACTCACTCACTCAGGGAAAAGTGGGAGGGACTTGAGTCCCCCTCCAAAATAGAAAAAGTGTACAGTGTACACATATGAACCTATCTGTGCTACAGAGAGAAACTACGTCGTCGACAAAAGGCACGTATTCTACACATAACTTTTCTCCGTGCATAAACTTTTTGTGGGGATGTGCAATTGTATAATGTTATATAAGACATTTTTGGATTAACGTCACCAACACACACACACAATCACAGGGTATAATACATTTTATGCTCAAAAGGTATCTATTCTGAATCCCTTTTTTCCCTTTGGTATTAACGCTTCCCTTTCATCTTCGAATTTCAACGTTCATCCTCCGCCGCATCGTGAGACACACATGGCAAGTGCGTCGAAAAGAAAAGCTGGCGTGGTTTAGTAAAAAAATATACCTTATAAACTTTTATATGAATGTACTTATCAAATGTATGTATTCTTGAGTATAGGACCTGTTCCTTTTGTCATAAATAACATAACATACACAGTTTCCAGGAGCATTAGTATTTAGGTATTTGCACAACGAAGCAAAAAAAAGTTTCATTCGAAGTCCAACTCAACTTCGCAGCATTATACAAGTAGTCGTCCTCTGTTTTTTTCACTCTAGTTTTTTCAAGGATACCCAAAGACGGGGACTTGGGAAAGAAGTTTTTGGCTACAGAAAGGATACTGCGAGAGGAAGAGAGAGAGAAAAATAGTAATATCCTTCTCGCTCTTCAGTAATCACTACAGCTGAAGATGAGATGGGTGCTGGTGCCCTGGTGTTGTACTTCTCTAAGCTGCTCTCATTCTATAGAAAATGCAACTTTTCAGCAAAGCTTTACAGTCATTTTGTGTGGGAATCCGAGCTTTTGTAACCTTTTTTTCTTGGGTGTATTTATTACTCTTATGGAGAATGCACAATACCTATTCTCCCGAAAAAATCTATCTCAAAGCAAAGCGACTATATATATCCCCGAGTCCACGTTCTCCTCTCTCATATAAATACTTACATTATTTTTTCGTGTAAAAAATCTGATCTCCTCCGTCTCGATGAAAGTCAGCGAAGCGTTATATGTACGTTAACAAAAGGCAACTATTTTTTCTCTCTCTCATCCTTCTCTGGAAGTAGTCGGCTGACGATGAAAATGCTCGTGGTGATCATGAATGATACTATGGAACTATGGAAGAAGGAGAGAGAAAAAAGTACCGTGGACGAAATAAACTGCGTGAGAAATTTTCGCTCCTTCCTATGGATGCTGCATCCGAGGGAAAGCAAGATACGTTTTGGCCAATGATATACATTGTAAAGGGAAGAGAAAAGAGCTCCATTAGATTGCAAAGTACATGGGGAAAGGTGGAGGTTCAGAGTTGTTCCTAGCTGCTCCAGTGAAAGTGAATCTTATAGAATGTGAGGTTTCTCCTCATACATATTTATAGGATGTTCATGTAAAATGTGTGGTATATAGGGCTGAATAAAGTATATATCGTCCACACCCCATAATCACGCATATAGATCATTTCAAACACGTAGGGAGAATTTGTAGGAATATATAACAGCTTCCTCGCGTGTATACCTATTTTCGCGATGATCTTCATGTGTTTGGAGGAGGAGAGCGAGATAGACAGAGGAGATGGTTACCGTTATGTGTATAAGGTAAAAAAGCATGTCTCCCACAGTTCAACTTCTTCCACACTTGCCTCGCACATCCTCCTCGGTCTCCCCGTCTCTTTCTCCTTCAAGGATTTCTCCACCGAAACTGGAAGTGGGTAACAAGGCAAGGCAATAGTAGCATGCATCTTGAATCCGCAAAGTCTTGACCTGCTTTTCCCCTTCACAATTCTCACAGCTTGCACACAGTGTGTCGTCTCTCGTTCAGATGGTAGAACGCCAACCTTTATTACGAAGCATCCTCTTCTCTATGTATTCTTAGGCAAGGGAAGATTGTGCTATGGAAGCTGGATGCTGGATCATCATGAGAGAGCGAGAGAGAGAGAGGAGCAAAAACAGAGATCATTTTTCTTCCTTGTGATAATGTTATATGGAGCATGGAAGCTCTTCGCTTGAAAAAAATGTGTGTGAGCTCTACACAATCTACTTTTACGTAGTGGACTTTGGTTTAGCTTTCTCCTGCCCACTTTTTGCCATTCACGAACTTTTTAGGATGAGATGGGATGTGGGATGTATATATTTTTATATGTGGAACTTTACTTTAAAATGGCAAAAGTATACAGAGATTCGAGAGTTCCAATGGCGAAGGCTATATTGACAATTATTCTTGTGGAGAAATAGCTTTCCGTGGTTTTCTTTCGTTACAGTTAAAACCACTGCCACAATTCTTGTGGCAGTGGTCGGCTGTCGTGTCGTGCACAGCAGAAATCTAAGAGAAAATGGCTATCAGAGAGAAAGTGGAAAGAGGAAAACACACACACACGTTTCTAGAAAAGGTTATTCTATGCCATTCTACATGGAAAATAAAATCTGTCAAAAATAGAGAAAAAATCTGCTACTGCTGCTGTTGAGTTGCTCGCAATCTTTCTGCTGATGATGCTCATGGGTTTTGATGATGACGAAAGAGGACGATGATGATCATCATGATCACCACTATAATTCTCAGCCTCTCGTACTCGTGGCAAAAGACGTGAACGAAACGCACATAGACACACACACGACAACGTCATGTGTGATATATATGCATACATTTTTGGGATGCGGATTCGGTATGCTGATAAATATGGAGTAGAAGTAATGTCTCCCTGAGACCGTCTCCAAGAAAAAAGTGAAAGCTCAAGAAAAAACTCCAGTTCTGTATCATCGCCGTCGTCGTCGTCTTGAGCTGAAATTTCGTTGGGTTTTTTTGCTTCCTCCTTTGCTGTAATATATGTTGCGGAGCCTAACAAGCTTGTAATTTTTCTTCATATTCCAGCGATACAATGATGATCCTATCTTCATCCAGCTGCGTTAGCTACATGTTGTTCAGTTAAAGCCAGATAAAAAAGGGCCCTCTCTTCTCTACCCAACGCAAAAACTACTTTCATCTGATTCTTCCTCGCTTGTTCTTTTCTTCCTTCTCAGCTCTGGAAACTATTACGCCTGTTTTTAAACTGGGAGAACGCGTCTCTGGATTTTCATAACAAATTTTCATTGCTCAGCCTTCTTAACACATAAAATTTCTCCTGACTCTCTCCTTGCGTGCTCATCCAACCGGGATGGAGAACCACACGAACGAAAGACACAAAATAGAGTAAAACAAAGTTATAATTTTCTCCGTCTTTATTTTATGCACGAGGGATATAGTATAGTGTATGCTCATAAGTGCGTTGTCAGGAAGAATAAGAAAAGAGATTTTGTGTGGGTGGGCTCGCGAGTGTGTGTTATTACACACATATTCATTGTGTATGCAGGCAAAAGCTCATCCTGCCTTCCTCATCATTACAATATTTTTTCTACCAAGTCATGCATAATGTAATTGTATGCATGGCGGAATGAATATATGAATTTATGTATGTGGTGGTATGTGGAAAATGATGCAAGGAGGGACCAGGACCAGACCAGGACTCACTATAATCTCTTAATTTATCTCTTTTGCAACGCTCCCGACAAAGAGGAAGAGCACAATGACATGTCTCCATTTTTTTCTTCATCGTTTCCGAGAACTTTCGAAGGAAAACTCCGCTTAGCCAGCAGAAAATGACCAGAGACTAGAGAAAAAACCACAATGTGGCTTGCATGTTGTGTGGTGTAAGATTTTTTGTCAGCTGACAAAAGAAATTGAGATGTTACACCCAAAACTTCCGGTTCGGAGAAGTGTTTCTCGACAAGATGGATTACGCTGAAATGAGCGAGTATATTTTATATGATTGCTGGTAGCTTTATATGCTTCATATTTTTTAACGTGAACTCGGCCCTTTACTAAATTGCAACCGACAGGGAACGTTTTGTTTCCCGATAATTTAACGGTTTTCGCCGTTTTCAGTAGACGTTACATTGGAGTGGTTTATACCGGGAAACAAATTTTTAATTTCGGTACTTCCTCGAAATAAATTATGTATTAGAGCATCTTCTTTATACCTGAAAAAACTAGTTATGATTTTTTGAGTAAATTCAGTTTTCAATACTTTCACGTCGAATATTAATAATATTTTGCTTGCAAAATCCAAATAATAGGAACAGGTCTTATCAACACTTTGTCGCTCACGTGTTGTCTGTTTTTAAGCATCAGCATCAGCTCCAGCTGTAAATGTGCGAAACAACCTCAAATTTTTCAAAGCAGCAGATAATTTGACGATTCAGCTAGCCATTCCATCTCCAATATGTCATCAAGTTTTCATTCTCCGACGAAGTTCATTTGCACACTCTCCAATTTCCAACAACAAAATCCTGGCAACTCTCTCTCTCTCGGATATCGAATATCTAGTTTTTGGCTCGGAGAAATCACCTTTCATCCACGCACTGTGGCTTTTAGTGGGAAATTTCCACTGTAAATTAATTACTGCTAAAAACAAAATGTCAACTCAATTCGGAAAACCTCAACGAGCTGCAAAAAAACCTGCGAAAAATATGGCACGCTAGTAGAGAGAGAGAGAGAGAGAGAGAGAGTACTTAGCTCAAGTTGTAATTCTATTGGAGGAGGGATTCGAGTGTGTTATGAAATCTGGTGAAAACATGAGAACGGGGAGAGAAACATAATCCATGTGAAAGCTGTTCAAGCATGTATATACCCACCCTTCTGCTTTCAAAAGCCTTTCACTCTATTATTAAAGTTTTTTTGTATAGGGACTCCTGGCCTGGCCGACTGGCAGCAGCATTTTACCACCGATATGTGTCCTTGGTACATCGTGAAATTTAAGTGGTATTGTGAAGCTTTCGGATCTCTTCTCTCTCTCTCTCCTGGTCGATATTGTTCACTCACTCCACTTTTCCTCTCCTCCGTATAAAACTGGAGGAAAAGTATATAGGGGAAGTGAGGCGTGTTATGAAAGTGTATCAAATGCTTTCCCAGTCTTCCTTTCTATCTATCTCTCCTCTACTCCCCTTCGCTTTCACCAACTTCATTAAGATGATTCAAGCAAGCGGAGCAGATGATACTGAAAGTAAAGTATCATTATTATTGTTATTATTGATATAAACCTATGATATACTAAAGGAACAAAACAACATGTCCTCCTCATTTCCCCAAAATCATCTAAGTGTAAAGCATTTAGCGCGAGCGAAAGCCGCTTTCCCTCCCGCTCGTCTGTCCAAAAAATCTCGCTTGCGAAAAAAATGAAGGACGCAGCGTAAAGCGTAAAATAATGTTGAGCATGTCTCCGAGCGGAGGAGAGAGAAGAAGACGAAGAAAGATGAACATGATAGACTGTGGCAATTTCTTCTCTCTTTTCCCAGAACAAGTTTTGAAGCATCGTTTAGACCCATTATGAACTTATGTTGAACATTCAAGTACACACGAGAGCGTCACACAGTCACACCATGACTCAGCTTTAATAAAAATCTAATATGTACACACATTTTTACAACTTTAAGCAGAGAAAGAAGCTTCATATCATTATTCGATCTTGTATAAAAAAATTTATAAAGTACAGAGACATGCACAATCCTCCCGTAATATGTTTTTTGCTCGAGTCAGCATCAAAGACAAATAACTTTCTCATGAAATATATAGACGGGCACTGCACAAAAGGAGACGAGAGATGAAAATTGAGTATTTACAGAAGCTCCTCAAACTCTTCATAACTTTCTAATGTTTTTATTATCATGCATATATTCTCCATTTTACACTTTCATCTCGGAGACATGCTTAGGTCATCCTTAGTTAAACTTCCATTTCACGGGAAGCACACACATGATAAGAATGCATAACTAAGGTATCCATATTTGAGTAGTAGAACTGTGAAGTTTATTTTTGTCTTCTCCTGTCCCATATTTTGGTACTTTCCTATTCATGATAAAACTCATCATAATTTTTCGCCGTCTCTTGTTTTGTGTAACGCAATACTTTGGTATTTTGTGTACTTAATTTGAGACGTTGTTGTGAGACGTGTGATAAAGCGAGTACTCCTCCTTTTGTATCATTCATGTACAACATTTTTTTGAACAACATTCCTATTATGCATTCTCATGCATTCGATATGGTTCCGCTTTGGCCTTGCCTTTGTCATCATCCATCCTGCTTCCTATATCCGACATAAGAGAATCAGTTGAACATACGAACCACTTTTTGTTTATATACATAAGCTACCTAAATAAGTAGGTACACAAGATTTACTTTTGGCTTTACGCTGCTGATGTTTAGTCCTCCTACTCTTCGCCTTTTCTCTCTCTTCCCTTCAAAAAAATTCTCTCTCTCTCTCTTCTTTTCAGTGCACCGCACACTCTCACTCACACACAACACACTCTGTTATTATTGCTTTTACTATTGTGGGTCGAGGCGCATGGTCCACACCGAAAATCGAAGAGGAAAAAGTAGGCCACGAGAGAAGTGGAGAAAGAGAGAGAGAAAGCGGAGCTAACATGAGGAGTGCTACTTTTATGTGCATGCATATAGGTACACCATACGGCTGCTGCTTCTCTCTCTCTCTCTCACTCTCGCTGGTGCTCGTGTGTTCGTCTTTCCTCATCGCTTTCCCTACTTCGCTCCCTCTTTTCATTTCAATTCACAAAAGCTAACCTGCTATACGGAATGTATGTATGAAAAAGCAGCAATTTTTTTTCTTTTCTCTCTCCATAACTATATAGGTTTTTCCTTCCATCTCGCCTCGCATCAGTAGTAGCACCACACCAAGAAAAGCAGCACACACACAAACACTCCACATATTTTCCATCTTCTCTCAGGAATTACGTCTTTCTTCCTCCAATTCAGTGAAAAAAACGGACAGAGCAGAGAGAAGCAAACTCCCTTTCCTCTGTGTGCATAGGTACATATATGAATGATTCCATTTTGAATGCAATTCATATAGATCTGACTGAAGTGAAGTGAAATATGTTTGGAACTACGAATACAACAAGCATACATTCACCACGAGAAAACTTTCATGTGTTTTGGGAAACTGCGTTGTAAGTGAAGAGGAGAATTTCTAACGATTGCTTTATAGCGTACCTAGATTACGTGCATGGCATGTTCGACTCGAAAACTCCTTTATAACATGCATGCTCCAAATTCACAAAAACATCATCCTCTCTCTCTCTCTCACTCACACACACCGTCATCCCATAACGTGTGCATATGTACATCTACTGCATGGAATATTTTTTGTGCTGGAGGAAGAGAGAAAGAAGCACGTACTTGTTTAGTGTGTATGATTTTTCAAGCCTTTCCCCCTCCATGAATAAAGCTGTGCAATGTTTTTAGCATGACTCTTCACCTTTTCCCTGTTCTGCGTTTTTGCATACGAGAGGAGAGAGTGTGCCTTAAAACACTCACACTCACTCCGCCAACTCGCGCTATATATACTTTTGCCTTTTTCGGAGAGAAATAAGTTGGAGAATGGAGGAATAAAGTTGAGTATCATAACATCATCATCGTTGTCCGTAACGTAATTTTTTCCCTCATAGTACAACATGCTTTATATTCTACTCCAGATATGGATTATGGTTTGAAGATAGTGTGAGAGAGAAGGCAAGGCTGTTTCATAGATGCTATATATATTATGTACACACACTGGCACATTGTTCGTAATCTCAACGGATATTATCATTATGCGTTGACCGTCATAACATCATGGACTTTTCCTCCTTCATTCTATTACCTACAAAATGAGCATCTGGGCGATTGTAATAGAATACCTAATAAACTCAATATGCCTGATGATGTTTTCGCATACTAGATATATAGAGGTGGCGGGTGTTGGACATTGGAAAAGAATGCATTTGCACAAAATTCCTCTTTCTATATGGAACATGTTACACTTTTGGGATTCGTGCGTTTTTTTTTGGCGAAATGCAGATGGAGACCTTGAGTTGGTGTGCACAGAGGCAGATGTTAATTGTTATAGTCTCATCGTGATAGGATTGGAATGTTAATCGAGAATCACTACATAAAAAGATATATATTTATTCTTTGTAATGTAAAAGTGTTTAGATTGGCAAAAGTTAGGTATGTTGTGGGTAGCATATATTTACATGCAAGCTTGCAAGTTTTAGGTATAGCATGTTGATATTTATAGTGCTGTGAGTGAATAAGCGTTAGTCATGTGTTAAGCTAAAAGTCCTCTCTCTCTCTCTAGCTCTCTCCAAGGATGAGATTTTCCACCAAAAAGCAAAACATTCTTTTGTGACGTACTCATCCTTTTATTGTTCAAAAGGGGAAACGGAGAAAAAAGTGGGCTCGTCCTCCTTTTCCCCCTTCTCTTGACTTACTTTCACTTGTCTTTCTTTTCTTCCTCTCGGACTGCTGACGCTGACTTCAACTTGGTTTTCCGCTTTCACAGCAAAGCATACTGAGTGCATGCATGCATGTTTATCTGCAACACATGTGTGTTGTGACGATGATGATGATGGTGGTGTGTATTAAGTGAAAGTGAACAGATTCGCGTATATATACTTTTTCCTCAGTTATTTTTTATACAGGATGTGATGTGTATTCAGCGGAGAGAAAAATAAACAAATAGAAAAAATAGCTTTTGTATTTCTTTTTGTGTTCATTCCAGAAAAATAACTTCGTGGAAACGTATGTGAAGCGAACAGGATTTATTACAAAAAAAGTAGCAATTTATTCGTGTCACGCAACACTTTAATTGACAATTGATCGATTCCTTTTCCCACTAAATTATTCAACCGTGGAAGCAATATACGCGAAGTAAGTAATGAATGCATGTATCGTTTGTCCGAATTTATTGATCAATTTGGTAATTTCGCGAATGTGAAATTTAGCCCCAAACATTCTGTTTGGGATTTTTGGCGTTTCAGCTAAATATGCCCTGTGATTTGACATTTGTCTATATATAATTATTTAATTAATTACTAAATTGGCCTGTCACTGTTTGTGACCAAAGTCTGGTCACGGATATAAAGGTGCAAATTATGATTGTCGTGAATTTTGCTGTTGTCGTATTGCACACTTTTTCCATAACATTTATTGCAATGTAGTTACCGATGGTCAGCATAGGCGGAAATTGGTCAACTAACTTTTGTGCACAAAAGGCTGCGACCACTTTACCAATTAATTACTCCTCTTTCCTCCGTTCATGCAATTATCACCAAGAACATGTACGATTATATTCCAGTTACCCAAAGTGTATAGAGAAGGGGCAACTCTTCCAATAATAATATATTTTCTGGAATGTTTTGCCAAGCTACCATCGGAAAGTTATTTTGATAGCCAGACACGAGACAGCCATGAGCCAGCGGCAGAAAGTTAAAGCTTAATAACTATTTGTCAAATGTTACCAAAGCCATGGTTAAAGTTATTGCATACCACCACCGCCACTGCAAGGACAACATAGTTTTTCCTGATCCCTTTTTTGTAATTAACGAGAAAAAAGAGCTACAATCTCAATCTCGAGCTTACTCGGAAACCCATAATATATTTTTAACGTTGTGCATTTTCTCCCGGTTGCGTTACTTTGTGGAGGAAAAGGCTGCACAAAAAGTTGACAAAGGAGAAAGTGGAAGAGGAGGAAGTTGAGAAAATGAAAAGAAGAAAGGCAATTATCGTCCTTCCACACACACACAGCTTGTGTATGTACACAAACCCTTCTCACAAGGATATTTTGAAAAGGAAAAGTTGCTCCCTCCCTCAAACCATTCGACATTCTGCAGACAAGCTTTTCTCAGCGAAATTAAAGGGCAGTCCAAGTCCAAGTGGACATTTCTTTTCCCAACTCAAGCTCCTATTTTTTTTATCCCGATATGGGTAGTTTGTGTGGTCTTTTTCATGAATTTATATGTGTAGAAGAGAGTTAGTCAGTGTCATGGTGGCTACTAGTAAAAGTAGCTGTAATCAGCCACCCACGCACAAGAAAAATAACGCGTCTCCTCATGTCCTTTCTCTTTTTCTCTCTTTTTTCCAGTGAAAATAAGATTTACTTGTTGGGAAAAGTCAAACACGTACATACACTAACATAATATACGTATTCACATAAACATTGTTACGCACGTTTCAGTCCACTTGATACAAGTAAATCTAAAATGCACACAGGAAACATGATTTTTTCTGGAGAGAGAAAGAGAGCAGACGTTTCATAGCAGATGTAAACGTGGTGTCCTTACAAGAGATTCTCGAGAAAAGGGTTTTGGATTTGAGTTGAGGGTCATTTTGCAGTCTTCTCGACGAGACGCAACTATAGGTAGCTCTCATATGTATGGTATGGAAAACAATTTTTATTTTCAGCTTCAGAAGAAGAGAAAAAAACCTCACCGTGTTCTCATCTCAACATCAATATATCGCCTTTTTCTCCTAGACGCCTAGAATCTAAGGAGCCTACTTGTCTATAACTTTTGAGAATATACATTTTCTCCGCGCTTCGTTCTCGTGTGCTCGCTCAGCTTTGTCCTTGTAGAGAGCACACACACCACCACTGTAACGACGTCCTACTCACATTTTCTCCGTGTGTGTGTACACACACATCCCGAACCCAACTCGCGAGAGAGTGTGTGTTTTGCTAAAGCTGAGAGCTTCAGCAAGGAACAGCGAGAGAGAGAGAAGTTTGTGTGATTTCATTCCATTCCATCTCGCTCAGCTCACTCACGAGTTGCCAGTGGATTGTGTGTTGTGTTCGTAGCAAGAAGCAAAAAACGTTACGCTCAGCGTATCCAGAAAAGTATTTTATGTATATTTCTCCTCTCGTGAATAACCAGAATAAACATAAAAAGCAGAGAGACGCAGAATAGTGAATCTCGAATATTTTTGAAGATTGTGAATACAATTATTTTATTCGTGGGTGTGTGTATTTGATTGAAAAAGGAGAGGCGAATTGAATTGAATATATTTTGTGAAAAGAGAATTTTTTGTTTTGCCTTTGGGCTTTCGTACTTTCACTTGGATTTCCTTTTTTCGCATATTCTCTCATTCCTCTTTGAGAGGTTTTGTGCTGTTGTGCGTGTTGGAAAGGAGCTCTGCGAAGAAAGGGAGAAGTGTGTGAAGTTGAGGTGAGGTGAGAAGATCAAATTAAATATTGAGAAGTTTAGTTGTTTTGTGGTGGAGTAGTGTGATACACTTTTACAGACACAGTGACCTAGAAAACGCGCTTTCAAATCACTTTCTCCTCCTCCGTAAAATATTTTAACGTATGTTGATCCCTATAGTCTTTCTTGGGGTATTTTTGCGTAAATTTTTATGCGTTGAAAATTTGTCTACGTATTTTGAGAAGTAAAGCTTTTTCCGTAGTTTGTACATCGTCTGTGTGAGTAAAAAATAAGAGAGTATTCTCTTGAACATTTCCGCATTTCGATATCAATATCGAGTTCGAATGGGCTTGAGTCGCTCAAACATCCATCGGATTCGAAATAGGTGCAGGGATTGTAGGTGTGCAAGTCGAGGAAAGGTAGCGAATAAAGGGAAAAGGAGGACAGGACAAGTTGCGGGAGAGAACTTGTTCTAAAAAAAGGTTGACTTGAAAGGTATGCCTCTGCATGGTACACAAAAACATACATACGTACAGAAATACATGTAAAAAATTGTTCATTTCACAAAAGTATAGCTCATATACTAATAGCACGCTTGTAACGCTTTATTTATTCAAAATGGCAAGTGTGGTTTTCCGTCCGTCGACAACATTTCCCCTTTCTCTTTCTTGTTTTGAAGGAGAAAGGTTCAAAGGTTTCTGTTTAAAAAATAGTTTGGTCGCGTCGCGGATATTGTGGTCTGCTTATTTTTTCTGTGCGAGAGTGCTGAAATCATATATCGGAAGATATACATAAATCAAAGCAGTAAATTTTTAAAATTAAAATACTGCACATAATATATTTGTCCAGCTCAGGTCAGTCAACTTATTCCTAGAATTTACTCATATCGTATCATCACACCATGTGAATTTATAAAGTACACATTATTATCGGTAATACCGTAATAAATTCATCAACATATATTTTGATTAAGCATAATACTTACACTTACATACACAGAATTTTTTTCCTCCTTTCATACTCACATCCTCAGGGTTGACTCATTCCTAGTCTCATGAGTCTGGTCAGGTCAGTACTCATAAAATGTATTTGCGCATTTTGCAAAAACATCGCGCAGAAAATGACAGGCACACATAACCTATGGGCGAGTATTCAAAGGAAGCGAACCCATTATCACAGCAGCGTTTTCATATGAAACATTTTTATATTTGAATGGAGAGTTGTTACTGGAATTTCATACAATTTAGTACGTGCCTCTCATTCAACGTTTGTTGCGTCATGTCATTTTTACTGAACTTCAGCGGGCACTGGACAATGGCGAGGCAGTGTGTCATTATAGTTCTTTTTTGAGCACATGAGCTCGCCTACTACAACAAAGCCATTCACTGTTCAAGTAATTTACGTATGTTTATATGGATATAAATGGATATTGCACGCCTTACATCAGAAAGAAAGGAAAAGTGTATGTACATAATGCACAACTTTCGCACATTACGTATGCATTACCATGCTATTGCCACGTAGATGCTGAAATAGTAAAAAGCAGTGAGGCATGAAGTGCATTTGAAAACGTTACGAAGGTGGGACACGAACACATTGGCATATATGTTTTCTATAAGTACTTTTTTATATATACATACATACATTCTCATGCATAAAACAGTAGTAATATATGTATTGGAACATGACCAAGCCTTGTCATTCCATATTCCAAACCATATTTAAATATTTACCATTTACCCTCAAGCTGGCTGGACAGAATTCCAATAAATATTAGTTTCAACAAGGCTGGATACAACCCCCTTTCCAGCACTTTTTCTGCTTCTCATAATATACAACAATGCCCTTTCTAGAATAACACTTCGGCACACTATTCTCTTATCCTATTGTTCGTTGGATTAAGGGTGGGCGAGATCCTCCTTGTTTTCCAATAAATAAAATAATCATCCAAATCATAATCTCTTATATTTATTTCCACATCCACACAAAAAAGTATTAAATTGAGAGCATTCCTTCTCAAATGTTGTTTTGCTTTTTCTTGTTTGCAGTGAGGAATATCTCAAATAGGGGAGGGAGCGATTAGCAGCAGCGTGGCTTATACTCACTCTCTACGTCGTTTCGTACCAGCTCGAGGCTTGATCTATACGAGTTTTATGCGGATTCAGAACGGATTTCCTCAATTAGTCCGTCACCCTAACTTTGCTCGCAGTTGGTGAGCGCTCTGTGGACTGGACGTGGACTCTGTTTATATACAGGGGAAGCATTTTATACGCATATTCAAACAAGTGAGGAACTGAACTTAAGGGAAGCCATAAAAGCCAGTGGTTTTCTGTAGGTATTATTGTGTGTGGCCAGCGGCATTTCATTTTCTTTTCCGAAGAGAGCAATCGTATATAAAAATATTATCCAAAAACTGTCAACGCGCTCTCTGTAGTGGTGGCTTTTGGTGTGCGTGGATTAAAGAGTGTGGTTTCGTTTCCACATCAAGTTTAAGTGTGGGTCGCACTCGCACCGCGTCCTCCATGCCCATGACTCGGAGAAGGAGAAGTGTGATCCGGAGTGACGATTGAATTAATCTCTCTCACACACACTACGCGTCTACTAACGACTATTTACTCACTTCTATGCAAACAGTCAGTGGCGACGACAAGCTGAAAGTATATAGCAGAAAGAAGGTGACAGTGACGAAGGAGTGAAGAATTATATGTGTGCTTATAAATGTAAGTGGAAACCGGAGTGGTGGTGGTGTGGAAAAAGTACATGTGTTCTCTTGTGTTAGAGAACTTGACAAGTTTTTTTGGGGGAGAGTTCGCTTCAACTCACAAACAAAAAATTCTCTGGAGAGGCAAAAGCTGTATAATATTATATTTGCAAAATTCATATAGTGACCTAATTCTCGTGGAAGTATATAAATAGTCGCCACCGTCAGCGTGTGAAGTGATGGCTGTTGAGTGAGCAAAAAAATATATATATTCATATACTCAAAGTTTGTCAAGAAAAAGGAAGGGGTGATCAAAACAAAAAGTGACAGTGGAATATTTTGTGTGCGACAGTGTGTTTTTGATGCGTGTGAGTGCTGGGAGCGGGTGCGTTTTAGTAGTGTGCTACAATCGAGCGAAAAGATCATAACACCTAATTCAGATATGCGTACAAATGCACAGTAACAATAAAGCATAGTCTCTGCAACGAGCATATCATCATCTACATTAAATAATAATAATTTGGGTAAATTGGCGTTTGTGAGTCAAGTGCGACACGTCATTATTATCGTCACACACAAAAAAAAACAAAGCTTGGAGGAAACCAGCAGCAGCTCACCAGTATTTTATACGACGTAACGCACGCTGCCGAGAAGGAAGATTAAGTTCAATAAAAATCTCCATCTAGGTCAGGAGTCAAGGCCAATAAAGTGTTCGTTCCATCTTCTGTCAGAAGCATATTGCCCGGTATATATCTGTGCTCGTAAAAATATTTTTAAAAAAACTCTGGTGATACGGAAAAATAAGTGTGCTAATTCGTATTGATTTCTCGTGTTTCGTAAAATTTGTCGACGACATCTCCAACCTCCCTTTTCATCCATCTCGTATGAGTTGCCCGTAGGAAAAAATCAAATATGAAGATTAGCGCAATGGATTTCATCTACAAATTAGGAGCATTTTTGATTTGCTCCTTAGGTAAATACACTCTTTTTTTAAACATCAATTATTTATACTAAAAAAGTAATTTGTGACACCTTCATACATTGAACCTCCCCTGATAAATCGAAAAAGATATAATTAGCTATCATGACAAATGTAGATTTTCATGAAGGATTTTTATCCACAATTGTCCACACACCCATACTTTCGTCCTCATTATGTGCTCTTTTGTACTCGAGCTATTTTCGTATAGCGTCACAGTCATGTCACAATAACAAAAACTGTGAGAATGAAAGCAATTTTCCACTTTCCCGACTTTCACTTCCATCACTTCATTTGCTCTCATGCATTATTGAAAAGGTTCTTTTCCCTTTTCTTTCTCTCTGTCGAAAATCCACAACGGTTTTTTGGTGAGTCCCATCCCAAAAATAGAAAAAGAGTGGAAAGGGAAAAGGCTAATTCCAAATCGTGACAAAGAAGGTGTGTAGTCGTAGTGTGTATGTATCTTCAAGTTGCACAAAGGAAATGAAATACATACAATATACAAAGTGTGTTTGGTCCGTCGACCGTCACCTAAAGGAGTAATATGAATGTATGTTTTATGTCCACTGTGTAATATATATATGGAAAATGTGCTCAAGCTTTCTCACTAAAATCCTAATGGAATGGAGAGGAAACATAGGCACGTTTTATTTGCTTACTTTTTGTTCGTTCGTCACACTCTTCTCGTGTATACCCATTTGCTCTTTTAGTGTTCGCGTGGGAGTTAAATTTTTTACCCTAAAACCCGGGGAAAATTACATTCCCCAATTAACTGACGACGACGAAGGAAAAACTCCAAATTTTGTGGGGAGAAAATCGGAGACGGAAGATTGCCGAGAATGATACACATTTTGACAAATGTGACATTCAAGCAGCAGCTTACTTTCGCCTTCATGTTCATCATCGTATACACACCTGCAATTTCACTCGTCATACAGTTTTTGTGATTCGTCAAAATTGATCCGAGAGTTGAGTTGAGGTGACATTGCATATATTGCATGCGTATCGGAATGTGAGAGCGAGAGCAATTGAGGTGGAAATGAAAACAGTTGTTTCGCATGCAATGCGATCATATGCAAAATTCCAATTACAAAGCTGTCCACGTTGAGTTGAGGCATGCACAGAAAAAGTTTTTTTCTCTCTGCATTTTATCTCAGAGTATATTTGTTAGACGATTACCATTACAGTTACACTGAACAAAAATGTGCTTTATCTGCACTCCATTACCATTACAAATGATGAAAGTAACTCCACTGCAGAAAAAAGTCACGCTTTTGTCAGTTAATACACATGGGTATCGTTGTGAATATATGGCTCTGTTATCTCAGGAAATAAGTTAGTGTATAGACGTCTGGAAATCGTTCAGTCGATGATTGTTAGGTAAATTAAGAGTCACGTTAGAAAAACTTTTTAAAAAGAAGTTATAGCTCTGTGGTGCGGATCATCTAAATGCACATTCCCGAATTGTACACAAATTTGACACATGAATGACAATTGTGACATTTCTATCACGCACGTCATTGGCACCAGTGAGTTGAGTTTATCTACAGCAATCGTAGGACCTGACCAATAGAAGGATTTTATTCCAGCAATACCTGCCGAGGCTCACAATTACAACGAGTGTAAAAGAAGATGCAGATCTGCAATCGGTGTGTGCTTTGTCACAGTGGGTAAACATGCTTGCGTGCAACTCTGCATTCTGTGACCGAAAATTTTGCTCTCGTCAAACGAACATGTCAATGTGGCAAAACGACAAATGAATTTGCTTAAACTAGTTAAAGGTCATATCATTATTCCTGACATATTCATACCTGCATAATATACAGTTGCCTTAATCACACTTGGTATGACAATTAACAATAAGTAACATTGAACCACTGTATATTTATAGTACTTTCCGTTAGTATTATGATCTCAGTATAAAAAAATCAATTAAAGCATACACAATCATGCATCATAGCCGCACATTGTGATTATTAGAAGGCTTTCAACTTCGTTATTTATTGCATGCTTGGGACTGTTGGGACTCTCAGGACGAAAATGGAGGGGTGCCTCATACCTTTCGCGTACCTGCCCACCAACTCGAATTGCGAAATTCATTTTGATTGCAATTTGATAGCAACATCCTATAAAAATTTGAAGCCCGCCCGGCGCCCCTATACTGCTCACCCCACTTTAAGTTCCAACATTCACGTTTCCTCTGTTGTGTTTTTGCATGTGAAACCAAATGTCGTATTGTGTTGATATTGGTATAGAGTATGGGCTCGTGCAGTGATAATCTTAACTGGCCACAAACAAAACACATATTTGTAGGCATACCTTCGTGCCTTATGCACCATATTATAAAAAGTGAGTATATGTATAAAGAACAATAAAGACTTTTATAAGTATAAGGCTTACACAGGTTGGTATAGTATACAATTTATTTTTCGATCACGTACAAGTTCCAAAAACCATTATATTTCTAGAATTCTGGGACACATGCTGAGGCTGTTAAACGCATTTAACATGTTGCAAATTATAGGTTAGAAGTAGTTTACCTTTGAATATTTTAATATTGAATGTTTATACACTCAAGTTTTTGTTTTGCTTTTAAGTTTGCATGGAGGCATGTAAATGTATATGGATTAATCCGCAATAACCACGATAGAAGTGGTTTTCTATGAACCTCTGAAAATGCCCGCAAAGGAAAGTACAAGTTCTTGTTTCCAATCCAAGATACGTCAGATATATGTATGTATGTACTTATCATCGAGTGCATTTCCTAATATAAAATCATACTTTTCGCTTGAGCGCAAAATCTAATGCAAAACCTGGAATTTTGAGAAAAATTTGCAGTGTTCATGTGACTTTGACTTTCATAATGACAGGAAGTACAGAATGCGCCTTTTATATTTACTGCATACATGTTTAATTATACATAATGCATATATATGGCGTGCTTTTGCAATAAGAATACACCCAAATTTATGCACGAAAAGTATAAATAATACACGAAGGCAGAAGCACCGTCTGCTACTCGTCGTCCGATGGTTAATACCCAGTGATTGACAGGTTGTCACCACGAGTAACTCGGAGAACTGAAGCTCAAAGTGGCCCATTGCTTTTCGCGACAAAAGGACCACTCCAACCTCATAATCCTATTGCATAACGACAACGTGCATTTATGATATTTCCTTATGATATTTAATAGATACCTGTAGACACAGGGCGGACACCAATCGGTTTGTTCTAAGCACTATAATATAACTGTGATGGATAGTAATAAGTGTTGACACAACATTCATTAATATCGAAGTATTCGAAGAGTGGGTAATGTGGGCATAACAAGAATCTCATTTAATACTCAACAAAAAACACACTTACATGAAGAGGTTGCCCACATCCTGCATCTCACACACAAACGACACTGTTATATCAAATGCAAGCCCTGATTTATAAAGTTATTCGCTTCGGAATGCAACTACAGTTGTGGTAAGCATGAACCTTTTATGAGTGCATGGTATGGTGCAAATCCCTGTTCTATTCTAGATTCAGAAATGGAATTTATCGTAGTTTAGAATTTGCGAGATTTGGGAAATTGAGTGATGCGGACAAACTCACGTATAATATTTCAGTCAGTGCAAAACAAACCTTCAAATGTCAAATTGAAGGGAAGTAGCTTTAGTTTAGGTGCTACTTTGGTACAATGCTTTTAATTCATCCAAAACCTCCATCTCCGAGTGCAAATCCTGATTACTCAACCTATCCATCAAATGGAATTGAGTCTTTGTGTAAAAGTAAAGCACGAAATCGGACCGGCATAAACCAAGATTACTGAATATACCTCTCTGAATTTCCTGTGCACGGCAGAGAAAACACAATGAGAAAGTCACGTTTTACAACCTCAACTCAACAAGCGGAAGAAATGTACATTTTGTGGCCAATTACTGTTACAAAGCCAGAAACTTCTTGTGCCTCAAAATTATATTGCAGCAAACAAGGAAAGGTACTTTTCCCATTCCTGCTCCTAAAGACCAGAATTGATTATGAGAAAGTCATGGTCTACTCCCAAAAGTATCACGTTTTTAATTCTTTTCTTCTTTCTCATTTCTCCATTCCTGCGTCATTACGTATTCTAATGTGACTTTTCACGAGCATAAGCATAAGAAAGGAGTTTTGTACTTTTACTCATGCATACGTGATTCTCATTGGATTTTTTTTTGCTTTTTCACTTCGTTTTACTTTTAGTTTCAAGTTCGCTACATTTACAGAGAAGTATTCATAAGCATAATACACCCACTTGACTGTGGGCGTTGCGAAGAAAGTCATGAAGCCAACCCCGAAAGAATTTTTTTATGTATATGGAGACTTTCTGGAGTTAAGTATTTGAGTACGTTATTACAATCCGTAAACATTACATATGTGGTCATCTCGTTGAGTGTAATGTATATATTTTGCGCCTACTGAAGCCCTGAAACTGATAAAAAGAAAGACATAAATGTTGGCTTTTTATGTTCCTTCGACTGCTCGAGAGTGACCACAAAATGGTGAGTAAAAAAGTGGACGAGTGTGGCCACCACACTCTGTCCGCAGTCCACCGCCGCCCTCATATAGATTACACATGAGAGGAGAGAGAGAGATGAGAAAAACCGATAAACACTTTCAATTCACAACTTGTCTCTGGAGAAAGCTTAGGGAGTGAAGGGGAAAAAGTGGGAAAACGGGAAGGAAAGGGCTTTACCAAAAAATATAAAAGTAACAATGCAGTCAAGTGCACAAACGATACTAGTTGTGGCGATGATGGTGATGATGGGAAATGAGAACGAGTCTGTAGAGGCATATTTTTTTGCTGTTGTTGTTGCGGAGTAGACAACCGGATAAAAGAGAGAGAGGAAAAATTAATGGGAAAAACCAAGAAGACTCAGATAATTCCGATAAAAAGCCAAAAATAAATTAAAATTCATACAACTTGACGGGAATTCAGCAATGAAACTTATTGTGCTTTATATCAAAGCATGAGATGAGGCCTAGTCAGCCATGC